>JARHVA010002151.1:2330000-2335000 GCA_037957365.1 Torreya grandis | reverse complement strand
CATTTATTTATAAAGTTCCATGGGGGGTTTATTGATTCAACCTTGTCTACCTTCATGTATTTGTATCTTCTATTTTAGTCACCTTTTTATTTTTTCAGTTATTTGTCTCTTCTATCACCACTATGCATCATCCTCTTTGAGAGACGTTGTTTGTATTTTTGACACCATTCTTACAATAATTGATAGTCTCCCACAGTTTCAAATTATCTATTGTAGTGAATTCTAGTGTCATCTTATATTTTTGATAGGTTAACAGTCTCTTTTTAGCATGACATGAAGCTATTCTAGTGCATATAATGTTTTCCTATTCAGTGTTTGAGTAGTGGATTCAAACCACCTGTGCACATATATTTTTCATCCACTCCACCCATTATGGGGAGATATGCATATAAATTTTTGTTTGATTAGTCTACCCAATTAGTAGTATGGGGGGGGGGGGTATGGTGTACATTCTTTTACTTAGGTGTTGAGCGTTCTTTGGACATATAGTACTCTTTTATACTTTCATCAGTACTAAAAGTCTTATTGATTTAATGTATTCTAGTGAAGCCTAGTGTCAATTTTCTTTGTGATTGAGTAGTGGATTCAGATCACTCTTGCATATTGAGTTCATTCATGACTTCTAAGTACTTGGAGTGTGGACACTTTTAACATCATCTTTGAGGGGCTTTCTAGATTTCTCTTCTTGTTTTATCTCTTCTTTTAGGGGGGAGATTCTCATATGTGTTTTTTTATCTTTTATCCACTTTGTGAGAGTTATATATATGTTGCACATTTATGTTTTTTCTAGATTACTCCTTTACACACATGTATCTTATTCATGCACTTTATTTATTAGAACCCATACAGCTTTTTTTTACTTGAATCCATTGAAATATTAGCGATTATTAAAGTGACATTAATGTGGTATCCCCACCGGTGATACATGTGTGACAACCACAGAAGTCTTTGTGCTCACTTCTCACCATCTTGTTGGAGGGTGTTCAAGCAATGTTTTATTGAGTTCATCATTTTTCCTAGTACTTTGGAGTGTAATTCTTATGTTTAGTGATCCATGTATTCAACACCATTCTTACTTTGACTTGGTGGTTACAGTGAATTGACATTCATGTACTTTGATTAGATGGATTGGCATCCATAGGGACACATGGCTTAATATTGCACCCTCTATTATTAGCCCCTAACTTCACTTTTAGGGGAGGTGTTATAATATCATATTACTCATGATTGATAGGTTCTAGTTAGATTATTAGTCTTGATCTAGTTTTATACTATTTGAGGATTTATCCCACATTACTTAGTTTAGCTTGTATCTTGTTTTACCTTGCCTATTTAATCAAGTGCTCTACATTTTAATATACATATTTTATCATCTTTTTGCATATCATTTTCAGATCTTTTGTGTGAATAGAATTTTTTTTTTTTCAATTGGTTTATTCTCTTATGTATGTTGAAGCATCTATGACTATATTAATGAGCTCTTGGAAAGATCTTGGCTAATGAATTTTGATAACTCTTTTAATATTGGCATACATAGGATAATTTTCCTAAGACTGCATCTTTTTTATATGCATGGGTACCTCATCAAGCCTTATTGTTAGGACCCACTTGCTCTCTTTTGGGAGAGGATATTTTTTCCTATAGATTTTCTCTTTTTCTCCACTTTGTGATAGATTGCTTCATGTATATATTTTATATGAGCACATGATAAGGCCTTGTATCGAGACTCATATTGTGGGTATACTATGTTATTTGTATCCTCTATATTTACTTGAGTGTAGGTTTAGAGTAGGTTATTTATCTTGACTCCTGTTCGCATAGGTACTTTATTATTTGAACCCATTTGTTATGGATATTTATTTTATTTTATTTTAAATGTTAAGAGATATTACATATTTATCTTTTAGATATTATGTAGATATTTTAAAGTTATTTCTATCTTTTAAGGATAGTTATTCCTTAGGCCTAGGTTTAATATTTTAGCTTGATCATTTAGTTATGATTGATTACTTAGCTTGATATTTTAGTTAGGATTGATCTTTTTTGCTTATATATTCAAGGGTCATTCATCATATTTGATGATGCTCTAGAGAGAGAAAAATTATCATTATATGATATATTTTTGTATAATAGATAGATATTATTTGATCAATACATTAATGACTTTTATTGTGGCAATGCTTTGTAGATTTGACCATAGGTAAGATTTTTCTAAACTCTTTCACAATTTATATAAAAACATTTACCAATAATAAAAAAAGAAACATCAATGCATGCAAGGGTATACTAAAGTCAAACTAAAACATCATTTACTATTTTAGTGCGAAAAAAATATAAATATAATGAAAAGAGTGACACATTCGTTGGAAGACAAGCTTGAGTTAGAACACCATTGAGAAAAGAATGGCCTTTATCGTTAGATAGTTTGTATATATAATTGAAAGTATGTAAGATTTAATAATTTAAAATAAAAATTATATGTTCATTCACAAAAGTAATTGGAAAAATATCACACCCCTGACAAATTTTAGAACAAAATCCCATGCCAAATACAAATACTATATTTTAGATTTTGTAATTTACTTAGTTTATATATATTTTTAATAAAATATTTTAAATATTTAATAATTATTAGTTTTGTACTTTTAAGTTAGATTAAAGGTGAAAAATGTATTCTTATAAAGAAAGTCACAAGTTCGAATCATATAGAATGTAAGGTATGCACATCTCATATTTGAAACACACTATGTAGACCATAACCAAATCGTTACATTTGTACTCACATTTTTCATTTAAAAAACACATACAAATAAAATCTTACTTTAAATGAATTTAAAATAAAATGTGTAAAATATATTGAAAAAGCTACTAAACCAATAATTACGAACTATTTGGTAACAATTTTTCACTGATTGGTCACTTAATAAATTTGTGGCTATCACGTCAATGGTACTTTTTTTTAAATTAATTTTATTCTTATATTGTAATAGACAACGATATATAAAATAACAATTGTGACTGAATATCACATGATTGTACCATCATACTTTAATAGATGATATAATAATTGTCACCCACCATCATCCCAATAAATGAATTATATAGACCGTTTAATTTATAATAAGAAAAACAATTTATAATAAATTCAGTTATCACACAATGATACAATATGTTAAAAAGATAACTGCAAATGATTGTCCATGTTTTCTTCCTAAACTGACATAGCTTTAAAAAAAACCCATACCATGTGACCCTACATTTAAAACCAATAAAACTTTAGTGTGGAGCCAGTTATTTTGAGAAGCGTACATCATCTTTTAACCTATACATGTTAATGTTTTCGCTACTTGGGACTGTTTAACCCTTTTAAGCTTTCATTCAGTCTTCTGGTACTGCCCAACAACGTCTCACAGGTGTACTGCCATCTTCTTCATCATTTATTGAGAAAAAGTGACAAACTAGAGTGGTGTATTTGTTGACCATCACGTGATTAGGAATGTTGTCTGTGTCATAACAAAGCTTTACATCGTTAATAATGGTCTTATTCTGGATAGAGTGATTGGGCACACCTGACTGTTTGGGGGACCGAAGATTCGATCCCGCGTTAATACTGTTGTTTATTTCTTCTGATGTCTCTCACGATTACCCAACAAGGTAAAATTTATGTCGAAAGCAAGCTATATAAGTTTATCTTTAATAAATAGTTTTTTTTTTTTTCCTCTTTCCAACGCCGATAATTATTCGATGTGTCATATTTCAAATCAATTTTAATTAACTACAGGTAATAAATTTTCTAACTAGTGAATAAGAGGGGTTGAACAAAAACTAAAGTGAAACTATCGTGTTTTTGAATGTGTGTCTCTCACAATGATGGTCCAGTTACCTTGAATGTCGGATTTGTAATGATGATTACTGCACGTTGAAATTGTTAATGTATATGAATTACTTTATACATTTCATTAAATATATTGAGTTAGTATTTGTAATGTAGTTACAGTTAATATTAATGAGAGTACATTATAAATTAATGTTGAAGTGTTATGTTGGGCTTCGGCAAGGTCGATGATAATTAGCAAGCAATTTGAAGGCTTCAAAAAAAATTTATTTGTATGGTTTTGAATGTTGTATGACTTTTATTGAAGCTTTTGGTGAAACAATTTGCCTTATTAACCAACAAAACATAAAATTTATCCCTAAATCAATAACCTAGGACTCGTTTCCAATTGGAGACCCGTTATTTCATTGAATGTAGCTTATAAAATCATTTTTAATGTCTTGGTGCTCTATCTATGGCATATGCTTCTTGTAATTATCAAACAAGATTTAACAATATTTTATCAAAATTCATTACATCCTAGATAACATAATTACACTCTAGGAAGGTATGGAATGACCTTGTGTCTCTTGGCAAGGGATACTATTTATGAAACTTGATTTTGAAAAATATATGATTGCATTCAATTTCCTTTTATCCTCACCATGTTAAAGGCTTTAGAGTTTGTATATTTTTTTATCTTAGATCTAAAAAGTGTATTGTATGATGCTTTGGATTTTTTAACCATTAATGGACACAACTTTGAGAGATTTGATCTCTTATTCTCTATCAAAAAAGAGCGATTACTTGCTCCTATAATATATGTTTTAGCCACCTAAGTTTTTGGTTATCTATTATATTGTAGAGATGAACAAGGGCTTATTAGAGGAGTTATGTTCCTTGATAGGAAAATTTAACTTATCAAATACCACTTTGTAGATGGTTATTTCCTTACTCTTGTATAAAATGAATCTTCTTCGAATTAAATGTTGAAAATTTTGGCATTTTTGTAATGCCTTTGGGTCTAATTTGTAGTAAGATAAAACACAATGCTTTTGATAGAGCATGATGCTTATGAAAGATTAAAAATTATTTCCGATGGAAATAGATTAGTAGAGGTAGATTAATAGTAGGGAAAATTACTGAAAGATTGAAGACTTGTGACTATACTAATGACCCTAACTTC
>JARHVA010002151.1:2312500-2325000 GCA_037957365.1 Torreya grandis | reverse complement strand
TCAAATAAGTTTCTTTGATATTATATTGGGTAGTTTTATGGCTTCCATTGAAACATTTTCATCAATTTTTGAATGAACACATATGTGAGAAGATAAAAGAAAGTGGTGTTTATTGGTATGTCATATTTGTAAACCCTTCTTTTTATGGGAAATATTATGTTTAGTTCTTTTGATATAGTTTAAAACAATGGAAACATATGCTGGATATACATTACTTACTAAGGTTTTAATATGTAATGTTTGTGAGAGAGTACCCCTTCATGGGAGTGACTTGTGTAACATGTCAAAAAGTTAAATTGTATCAGTAACATCATTGGATTATTTCGAAGTTGTTGAAACATGTTACATGTGATATTTTTGGTTTATTTTATTGTGAAGAGTAATTTGTTTTGATAAAGGCAAGTTTTGATCAATGATATTATTTGAGATAAAATATTTTCACTCAAAGGTAATAAGATTTATATTCTGGTTCAGATCTTGCATGATATCCACAGAAAAAACCAATTTTATGTCATTTGGTACCTAGGTTTCAATAATGCTTCATAGAATATATCTTTATAAATAATTTATTATTTTCCAAGGCCTATAATTAAGATCCTAGTTTGTGTATTGCTTCAGTAATTTACATAATTATATTCCTTAGATTTGATATACATTTTAAGATCAATTTGAATTTTTTGCATAGGTTCCATATCATTACAAGAAGAATTGTAAAAAGTGGTTGTATGTTTTCCCATTTGTTATTTATCTTGAGTATATTTTTTATTGGTTTCATAATGTACGGAGAATAATAATCATGTACTATTCCATGAAGTAAAAATTATATATATCCCTAATAAACATGATTTTGTGAAAAATAAAATGTGATTTTAAAAATTTAAAAATTGGGAAATTAAATTTTAGAAAAACATAGGTTAATCTATGGTTTTCATAACAATGGTCAAGTTTGAAAAATGTTTAACCATAGATTTTAATATGAGGGTATTTAGGGTTAATGAATATATAAATGGTTATAACACAAAGCATTAAACTAATCTATAGTAGGACATTTAATATAAAATCTAGATAAATAATACTTTCAATTTATAAAACTAAGGTAGTTAAAAATATTAAAGTAAAACTAATGAAATATACTATAATAAATAAGGAATAATGACAATTATTTTGATTAATATGCACTTGAAGATCTAGAGTAAAAAGATGTGTGAAGTATGAAGAGTAGGTGCTCTAGGTCAGTCATCCAATTCTATAAATTATATTTTTATGGATATGTACACTACCATTAGATATTTTCAATACCAGTTATAATACCATTTCTATGTGACATAGGTTTCTAATACTCCATGGAAAAACTATGAATTATGTAGTTCTCTCATATGTGTGGGAAAGTGTTTGTACAAGGGTGAAATATATTATATGAATATTATTTTAGTGTTATAGATTCTAATTAGATAAATATCACTGATATGATTCTCTTTTAATGTTTTAGACCTATTGTATGACTATTCCTATGATTATTATGAGAATAGGAATGAATAGGGCAATGTAAAAGGCTTAATCAATTGATGAATTTTGTGTTAGTAGGTGATTTATTGGTATTTACTTAGATGAGGAATGAAAGGGATTACACTTGTATTTATACGACACCTTTTGATAATATCTTATGATAGGATTAATTAAAATTATTAGCCTAACCCATGTGTTTTAATCATTTTGTAATTTGGACAACTTTTGGATACTAGACACTAGATGAAGAAATGTATACAATCATTTGTCATAATGTATATATACATATAATATTATTAAAATTTATCAATTAATAATGCTTTATCTCGTGTAGGAACACATCGAGTCTCAACCTCTTTAAATTCACACCTTAAAAGGCACACTAGCAAAGGGGTGGGAAAGCCATTGGTACTTCATAATATGGATTTTCCCTATACCTCCACCTATAACCAATACAAAATCCTCTTGTATATTTTCCTAATATTTGACATCTCTATTAAAATTTTCTCCAAATAAATCATTAACTCAAATAGCCCTTATCTAAGCTAGAACCCATTTTTACCACCTTTCTGAATGCAATCAATTTGGTCAACTTATTTTTGGGAATTAAGCATGTTATTAGACTAAATCAACATAGACGACTCAGTTTGGGACCTAATCAATTTTATTTACTAACTAACTAGGTCAAATAAGATGACTATGTTAGCTAAAATTTTGAAGGTATAGAGTCAAATCGGACTATATATACACATCGGTGACCCCATTTCCAATATAGAGAATCATTGATTTGCATTTTTTTAATCTACTTATCCTCCATTCAACTTGAGAATTCATTGGTTAAGGTTTCATACTACTTGGATAATAATCTTGTCTTGTGGGATTGTCTCAGATGCATAAAATAAGTTTTGTATCCTAGAGTTGACATATTTTTATTATCCTTATAAAACACAAAAACCTCTTTCAAAGTACCATTTACCAAGGGAGAGATTGAAACTTGAAAGGTTTGTATTCAAATTAAATATTCCTAATTATAAATCTTCTTTTTTTAGTATATATATTTACATGTCTAATGGATAATAAATGTATTATCTCTCTTTGATTAGGATTATCTTTATATTGACTTGAGTAGATTTCTTATTTGCATGGTTATTATTTATTTTTATCCCTCATTTATTCCTCAGGATTTGGTGAGAACTAGATTAGAATTAATTTATTTTGTTATCATATCGAGATACCATGACTTATCTATAATAATTATGTGGTGTTACTTGACTAGATACTTTCAAACACTCTCTAGCCATGTTATATGATAAAATATACCTTAAGTAGGTTTAACATATTCATATTGGTCATGTCCATGATTATAAAACTATTAATAGAAGTATAGTTCACTGACTTATCACCGTCAATATAGGATTAATTTATTGATTTAATTCATTTTAACTTGCATACATTATGCTGAAACCAACTTGAACTAACCCTTGTAAGTCTTACGCCTTCATTTTCAAACTACTAGATCAGCTCTGTCGAATCAGTACAACTTATGTGTATGTATCAATACTCAATTGATCCAATCAACTCACTTTAGTTATGTATATGTATTTTTATCCTACAGATAATTAGTTCAATCTAATCAATTGAATTATTTATTCTTTACATGTCATATTCTACATCATTGATCTAATAAATAAAGTTAGGGCATTAACATACATGTTTTTAAACTAAGGTGAACCTACCCATCTTATTTTACTTTATGTGATTATTTTTCCCTTATATTACTATATCGATTATATAAATTTAATTATTCATTCTATTTTTAAAATTTTACAGCTTTTATATAGAATACTAGATTAATCTATTTAACATAGTTATTTTAGTTTTTTTTTTAATTATGCAAACTCAGTCAACCATTTCAACGTTATTTTAACATCTTATTTTATAGGTTCAATAACTCATATATATAACACAACTTAAAGATAACAATTCACTAGATTCAATACATTGTTAAAATTAATAGAAAAGTAAAATGATAAAAATAACTTTATGTTCATTCTAGTCATATTAGTCATATCATTTAAAATTAAATTATAGTTCCATTTTTCCAATTTTTTAATCCTGTAAAAACTGTCACCTTAAAATAAACTAAGCTGATTATCTCAACTTATTTTTTTAAATACTTTTTCCCTGAAAAAGTAAGTTGACTTGCTCAATTGAATTTCTCTAGACTATCTTGCAACAGACAGAATGAACTCGATCGAATATATTTTGTATTGTTTACATATTCCATTGATCTAATGAACTTAGTACTATTTTTTTAAATACAAACTCAATTAAATCACATTGGTAGTAATTAATTCACTGTTCATTTATCATCTTGGTTGCTTATAGTAGTACACATAATATAACTAGGAAGGTTAACTTTTTATATTAGTCTCTTTCTTCACACACTACCAAATCACAAATTATCAAAGAGGAATTTAAGCACATCTACTTATGTCTACCTACTTGGATTCATCACCAAGGGGAACTATAACTTAGTTTTATATCCATGTATAAATATATGGTTGATGGTATGTATTGGTAATGCATCGGCCATTAACATTGCGAGATTGTGAAGTGAGGGGCTAGGTCCCACTAATAATCTAGTAATATCACCAATATACATCCCTTTAATCCTTAATATTATTGAATCTATCCTTATCTTACCTCTTTTAGTTCCTTGCAAAGACAAATTCCTTATCACACTTTAGAAACATAATCTAATTTAAAATAGATAGGAATGTCTAAATTTTAGATTAGCATTTACATCTCAGTATTATTGCTTTATATTTTCCTATTATATTTTGTACTATAATTTTTTTATTAGACTCATTCAAACACATCTAACCAAGACTACCTACTTGTATTTTATCACCAAGGGGGAAGCAAAATTTATTTTCTAGTTGAGTATAAATACGTGGTTGATAGTGTATATTGGAAAACCATTTAACACCCTTATCATTGTGGCATTATGAAACGAGGGGGTAAGGCCCCAATACCAATCCATTATAATCACCAATATAAACCCATTTCATCCTTAACATACATGAGACTAGTTTTATCTTACGTATTTTAGTTCTTTTACACAGACAAATTCCTATCACACTTTTAAAACATGCTCTAATTTAAAACAGATAGGAATTTATGACTTTTAAATTAGCATTTACATTTCAATATTATTTTATACTAATTTCCTAATATGTTTTGTATTATATAATTTGTATTAGCCAACATCTATACAAGGTTTATGTTATGTGTTGCAACTAGATCGACTATATTGACATTGTTTATTATAAAATTGCTACTTAGTCATATTTATTATTAATAATCCATATTTTTCCTACCTATAGAATATAATCAAATCAGTCTCATACAAGATACTATATTTATCTTCCAAAAAATCATAGTCAATTCAATCAACTCATACTCTTATAGGTTTCTCTCTATTTATATTCTTATAGACCAAAATCAACTCAATTTCCTAGATTTTAATTTTTGTTTGTCTTCCCACATAACACAATCAACCTATTTGACTTTTTTTCCTACCAAATATTTTATTTTCCTGATTATAGAACATAATAGATCCATTTAAATTGGTATAGTAACTAGTTTGTCCTCTTTTTCAGTAAGTGTCTATCTTCCCCATTTCATCATGAAACATTTGTATGATAAATTAAAAGAGAAAACTAAAAATAACATCATGAGTCTTACCAATCCTAAAAACATACTAATCCAAATTTTTTAGTAACTAAACTAGATCAAAGTAATATTTATGTCACCACTCGAACTACTAACTACCAAACTCGTCCCTATTTTTTGTCACTTAATCCCTTATTTACATAAACATTAGAATATGAGAATGATCTTTAATACATGGTTGTAATATTATTTTCATCATTGAAAATAATCAACATGGAGTTAAGGATCCTTTAGTTATATAAACATCATGATAGGACATATTTTTGAATATCCCTATTCACCTTCACCTAGATTTTCCATAGGATTTAGGGCAAATCAATTAAATATTTTCTCCATACCTTTAACCTATAAAATATATCCCTATAACACTATGGAATAATCCATCATGTCTCCTTTTACCTCTATGTTAAGTACCTATACTAACATGGCCAGTGTATGTTTTAGTCAACCTACCCTAAACATCCACACTAATAGCCAATTTAATTTACCTCACAATTGATCTACTGTACCATGTACTTTTCATGATATTAATACTTCCTATTCCACTACCACTTCTCATTCCACTAAGACATCTCATGCTACTAGAGTGTCCTAATTTATTAACATTTAATAACATGTTAATGCTTCCAAACATGATTCTACTAGTCAAGAGAGTGATAAAATTAATCAACTATCATTACAAACTCTAAACCAAATGGCTACATTTCAAACTAATAATGCAAACCAAATTATTCAAATTTAAAACCAATTATTGCACTTACAAAATCAACCTCACACAATTAATGGGGAGCACCAAATCCTAATCCCCCCCACTCCCCTTACGGATGCAAATGGTAACTTGATACCTAACACCCACTTATTAATAAAACTATTGAACATTTAAAAAATGAATGTCTTTTACACCAAATTATAAAAATTAACATCAGAGGTATAATTCCCATTAACACTTATAATGGATCCATGGATCGTACCTTGCACATAAAAACTTTTGAAAATATATACTAAGATTGGGTTGAACTTAATACCTTTGTTGTGGCCAGAATCCTAGATAAAATGATTTCTAAATAAATTTTTGATTGGCATAATAAACCTAAAACCCACTCTATAACTAGTTTAGAGGATTTGGTCAATGCATTCGTTGAATAATTTTAAACTAATGGTCTTCCTAAAAATAATTTAGCCCATTTTATCAACTTTAAACAACAAAATCTAAAATGACACATGTTTTCATTAAATGATTGAAAGTATTGTCTAATAAATTAAAGCATAATATGGTAGATGATAACCTCTTCCACTTAATCACTAATTATTTTCATCCTAAATTATAATACCACGTTAAGACTCTTTTCCCAAAAACATTTGGAAGAGGCCATCAACCAAGCTAAATGCCTATAATTCTTTATAAATAAATTTGAACCTTCCCACCCTATAATAGGAACATGCATGCTTGTAAAAGATAAAAAGAAAATGAAATAAAATATGGTGTTATATATACATATGATCCCATCCAAGACATCTCTCCAAACACTAGAATAGAGCATGTTCCTTCACATAAACCTAATAACAACTCTCATCTTAGTTATTTATTGCCTCAACAACATAACATTCATATGCACAAACCTCTTTACTTAAATAAAATTCAAAGACATCTTCCATGACCCTCACCACATGATCTTGACCTTACATGCCCTATGAAACATTAGTATGATCCTATCAAATTTAGATGGTTTCATGAAATTTGGGGTCATTCTCATGAAACTTGTCACCAGTTATGAACTATTTTTATGTAATTTTTCATTAGAGCCAATTTTGACCATGAAAAACATATATTCAAGCGTAAATAAGCTTATAAAATATCCCTTAAATCTCTTGAGAAAAAAACTAAAAATGAAGCCTTAAATAAAGCCAATGCTCATATATCTATCTATAAAGATCCTCTTCCTCATCATGAAGATAGCATAAACCTACTTACCCATAACACCAATTACATCAAAATTACCATAGATTATAACACTAATGATTATAATGTGGTCAAATGAATAATATTATAAGATTATTTTCTTATAATGAGCCATATCTAGCCTCTAAATGTAACAATTCTATGACATTCCACATTGTTCAAGATGCTTACCCATCACATGTGACAAAATTAGGGCATACAAAATGAAAGAACACACAAGTATCACCTTCTAAAAATTAAAATTGGCCATGCTTCTCATATAATCGATACATGTTATACCTTTCTTACCTCAAGTAAATATCCATTAAAGATCACATTGATTGTTTTCCATCTAAATACATAAAACACTTAACAACACAAATACATCACCTAAGATAGATCAACCCAATCCAACCAAACCTAAACTAAATATAACTTATCGACACAATTTTTTAATGTCCATAAAACACCCTTTTAGTTGATTTATTACAAAATTTTACATATTTATCCACTAATCTCTAACATGTTGTGATGAATGGAGTTCTATAGTGGAACTTTCCCATCTAGTATCCCAAATTAATCTCTTAGAACATATGTGAACTTCTCCTCATCATCATAATTGACTAATACAATTGATATTTGAAAATAACATCCCTTATCATCCATTCATGGGGAAGGAATCTACATTATTTGGATTGAAAGATAACATTATCCAACATAGTGAATAGAAATCCATCCTTGTTGATGAAATGGTATACATTTCTCTTTCACTTAAATTTCCTCTTGATTTTTTGAATTATGATGAGATATTTATTCATGGAGATGACCCTCCCCTCTTTATTAGCATTCAAAAAGGAGGCATCCAAGTAAAACATGCTTTAATAGATGAAGGTTCAGGCGCTTGTGTTGCTTCCCTTGATTTTATTAAAACACTTAAATATCCTAAATGTAATATTCAATGCAAATACAGTACATGAAAAGGATATGATGGCAGATAAATCCCTCCTATAGGTTGTGTTTATCCTACCATCACCATTCTTGCCATCACTATTCATGTGAAATTTTATATATTTAACCTTCCACATTCCTATAATATATTACTCTTGTACACATCTCATGATATCAATTGGCTCATATGCATTACAATGTGTTAAATTTTCCCACATTGGTTTTATCTATAAGATTCAAAGTGACACAAACCGTCATAATTTTAAAAAAATCCAAGAAAAAGGTGTGTTCAAAATACCCGCCCTTGAATATTTTCCTTGATTTATATTATGTCGGTCTCATTTTTTTAATTATCTTATCAACTTTACTCAATTTTATCATGCTCATCTTGAATTAACAAGAAAAATCCTTTCGAACCTATTATACTAAGATGATGATGAACTAGATGAGATAAGATTAAAGATAAAAAATTCTAATCTCTCACCTAACATCATTACTTAATTAACTCCTTCTATCTGACCTTGCACTTAGCAAAATCATTTTTATTAACTACTATTTACCTTAACTAAACCTACACATTCTATTCACCATGCTTATTCAATTGATAAAATAATTGATACATGTACTATTGATTTATATACACCTAATTATGATTATGGATATTATTTTGATGAGCCACTTTTAATCATATTCATTCATGCTTAAAAAATAAAATGGGCTTAGATATCATTATTATTTATTGTTGTCGCTCAATTATTTTTATATCATACATTCTCTTATAATACTTGATATTAGTTTTTCCTCTACTATTCATAAGTTAGAGATAGAACATACACTTACTACACATCCAATCACTATTGAATGTCTTAAGATTAAGTTTATGGATCATGCCATGATATGACCTTACCATTTTTCTATATACCATGATCCTTTTAGTTTTCTTCCTCATAAAATTTTTGCCACTCTACTTGGGCATATTACATAAACAATCATACATATGGATGATCCTAGTCTAGATTCTAATTAATATTATTCCTTCCTTACTTATGTTATTTTAATATAACCTCATATTGATCCTCTACTAGCCTAATGGGTAGATGACCCCTATTTTGATATCCATTGAGTTGTTAGTTATTAGACCAAGTATTTTTGTACACATTAGTAGCAGCAGACTTCTTCCTCTATGGATTCAACTAGTAGACCATTACTATCTACTAATAGACACATTTGTTTCTTTCATATTACACCTAAACATTGTTATACCCATTTTTATCAACTCAAGTAATACATTGACACATTGTTTCCAACCATAACATAGTTGAAATAAGAAATATACAACCTCCTAATCTACTTCTAGAGTATATTCCTAAATATGTGGAATTATATCATCTTTGGCATGAGTTAAATACATACCAACCTAATATATGTTAATTACCTGAACAACATCCTTAGGATATTCCATAGTCTATGCCTTTATTGGTTCAACTTCCCTCTCCTATTCGTCTATGGGTAAAGGATTCTCCTTCCCCACTCCCTATATCTCTTCATAGCTTTTAGGACACTTGTGACATTCATGACATTAATTATCCCATAGAAGAGGTGCCACATGAGCATCACCAATCTTCTACCACACCCACTTTTTCTATAGAAATGATACAGAAGGAAGTATTCTCATTAATTTTTATGAAGATTGATGAGACTCTAGTTAATGTCAAACTCTAACTACATAAGAATGTATCAGATGTTCTAGATAGTATTTGTAGTGATTTTTGTTATTAATTATGAAAACATCATGGTGTTATATTACATTATTTATATCATTATTACATGATTTCGACCTAATTTATGATTATTTATATATTAGATATTTTGACTTTAATTTTTTATAAGTATTTTGCTACATATTTATTTTTATCTTATGGGTTATTTTTATATAGAGTTTTACCAAATTTTAGTCATCGAATATAATTATTTTCACATTTATTTCTCTTTCTCTTTTTATGTGTTTATGATTGCTTGTTATCTTCAATTAAAAAAAAGATAGTTATTATTGTGATTTGCTTATTAAACCCACATGTCCATAGTATCCTATCTTTTCCATATGATTAATTAACAAGAATAATCCTAGTTTTATCACTATATACACATATCTATTTTTATATCTCTCTAACTCATTTGTTTTCCATCTCATATTAATCACGCACACAATTAAGATTTGAGAACACATACTAGATTATAGGATAGCCAAATTTTTTACTCAATCATCTCTCTAGATATCTTGATTACCATAACCAAAACCCAAATCTCATTTTTATGTGTCACTTTTGTCATTCATGTTTGGCTATCCATAAAATACATAAAAATTTAAACAACGAATCATTTTAAGAAAAATTCAAAGATCAAAAGGCAAAAATATAAATAAAAAAGTCAAAATCACAACAAAATACATGATTCATAGCACAAAATGAAAGTATAAACTCCAAGCTTGGCTTCATAATAGAGAAAACATCCTTTGGGGTGTGTTAGGCTAGTAGATTAGGATATGATAATTAAAAATTGTCTATAGTGCTACCTAATTTCACACTCAATTACCTAATCTTTATAGTATACTAATGGCTTTATAAGGGCTCCTCAAGAATGTATAACATGTTATGTGAAGGTAGGTCAATTTTTATTTTATTTTATACATAACCTTCCTTAATTTATCCTACTAGCCCACCTATATTCCCATAAATTTCTATTTCCATTTTGAAAAAATATCTTTTGCATTTGAAAGTCATTAAACTATTAGTGAATTCCTATATTTTTAGTATACCTCAAGTTTATTAAGGATTTAAAAATGGATATATCATACTCATTCCACTCCCTCAATTAACTAAAATAATACCAATATTCTTCCTTCATGAATATGTGTTGTTAATAAATCATACTTCTAGAGTTATTCCATTTAAGAGTTGCAATATAAGACCTTGGAGAGGAGTAGGATTTTTTCACAAATTTGTCCATATTACCTAATAAACATATTACTTATTTCACCTCATTGGTGTTACCTTTATTATTTTAAATGTAATACCATGGATATAACCAATCATATCTCAAAAAGAAATTCTAAATCACTTCTATACAATTCGTCACAAAAATAACTATCAAATTTTGTTTGGAAAATTTTAATTTTGATATAATCTATCTTCAAATTTATAACAATGTTTTCATAATTCCCATATTTATTTAGTATGAATTATCTTATTTTAACTCAAGGTACAATTAAATTTTAAACATTTGATATAATATGTCTTCCATTTTATTACAAATTTTTCATACTTCCCATCTTGATTTAGTATGGTTTATCTTTTTTTTTTTTTTTTTTTTTTTTTTTTTGTGTGTGTGTGTGTGATTAGTTTTCAAAAACTTGATATTAAATTTTTTCCATTTTTTGAGAAAATCAAGATTATCATCTTATCTTATTATGTTCTATCTTGTTTAAAATCTGGTATGTTTTCTTTCATTTTAGAATTATTACAAACATTTACAAATTTTTACTATATTTTCATCTTTTGTTTTACACATTCCCCATCTTAATTTAGTGTGTATTACATTTTATGATTATTTACATACTTTTCAAAAAATTATGTTTTCTTTTAAAACCATGCATGTGTCTCACATAAAGTTAGAAATTAAATCATACATCATGTATTTTCCTATTGTACATACATCAAAACTAAAACACGTGTCCTAAAAAGAAAATAACAATAAAAAAAACATACATACATGATACAAATACAACTAATAAACAAAGAAATGTCCATATACATATATATCAAGAGTTTGATATAACATAATACAAGGTCCAAATAAAATTTCAAAATATGTCTATTATTGTGGTTGACCTAGGCATGTTATCACTTGTCATGTACAAATCATAGTTATATCCACATTATTGTGAAATAGTCAATATGGTACCAAAATTAAAGGGGAAATAAAATCATAGAAGTTACATGGCATATAATCATATATATACCATAACATTGATAAATTTATCAACCAAAAGTATAGGTAAGGAAGGCATATTAGCCATTCCAACTCACACATGTAATTCAATGACTTCCAGTCATAAATGTAATCCGGACTTAACAAGCATAATTAACTATTTAGACATCAACTCTCTTATAACCAAAGAGATTGTAATGAATTAATCCCAACCTCAACTAAGTATATTAAACATGATTAGGTAAAGTAATTCTCATAAGATAAGGACTAAGTATACATACATACATACAACATATTTCTAATTACATCCAAAAATAGGAGACTAGGACCATTTTCATGGATGATATTATTGTTTTTTCAAGCATACATTAAGCTCCATCAT
>JARHVA010002151.1:2292500-2307500 GCA_037957365.1 Torreya grandis | reverse complement strand
CTTATGTTTTATTCTTCTTTTCTCACATACCTTCCTTGCCTCTATGCATCCTCCTTTCTCCATACGTCCTTCCCTTGCTCCTTAAATTTTTATTTCTTCTTCATGTGCATTTTCTTCCCTAATTGCTTTTTCTATGTGTATATTTTGTGTATATATTATTTATTCATCCTTTCTATTTTCTTTTTTCCTCTAGTTTACTTTCTACCTCATGCTTTTCTTTTCCTCACCCATCATTATGTATCTCCCTCCATTCCACTTGCCCAGTCCTCCCTATCATTCATGATACCTCTATTCAATAACGAGATAAAAATCTCCCATCCCCAAACTATCAACCTACTCTATGAAGTGAGCCCTCTACCAACTCACCAAGTCATTAATAACTTATTCATAATTTCAAATAAAGCCCAAAGAAATAATAAAATAAAGGATAGCAAATCAAATAATTTTATAAATATTATTTAAATTTCAATCAATTAAAAAACCATAAATAAATAATAATAAGAGATATTATTTTAAAGGTTATTCAAATTTTAAATGCCATATGACCAACTAACCCATTCGTTAATAATTATCATGTCACTAGGGTAATACATCATGTGGAAGGGGTGTCATCGGGAGGTAGGCCTAGGTAGGTCCTTCAGGAGTCTGAGTTAAGTGAAAGTGATACAAACAAGGGTGGGGTGGAGAGGTGTATATGGGAGAGTGAGACAAGGAAAAGTTTGATTAGACAAAAACAGTACTAGATTCACACATGCAAGGAACAATAATAACCACATGATAGGTAACATAAAGTGAAAAGAAAGAAGTCACAATAAACTACTATTGCACAACTAAGAATCAAAACTATCTAAAATCATGACATTAACCAAGAATACAAGGTTACCTATTGAAACTGATCTAACTATTCAAAACCACTCTACTACCCCAAAATCTAATGCTAGCATCCAACCTAGCTCATAATCTGATCTTAAAACCACTGAGTGAGTCCATCAATAATATCTCATCAAAAAATATATAAAATGAGAAATAAGTAATGAACTGTAATGAAATATCATGTACATAAAATAGTCTATGCATCATTAAGTACATAATTATAAACTTGATATGTATATCAACCTAAAGCCTAATATCATATAATCAAAATAATAATATAATTTAGCTAAGTAGAGGAGTGTAGGAGTTAGCTCTACATAGGGTAAATGAATTAATTAATCAATTTTATCAAGTTGCACAAGGTAGGAATCATAACATCTTCCCCTCTTAGAGAGGAGATATCCTAGTAACTATATCATCAACCAAAGACCCAACTATCCTAGGGACTTAATCACTCTCTATATGAATATTTCATCTACTCAATAATAATATAAATTAGATAAACCATTAGTTTACATAACAGTAAAGCAAGAGGATGTGATACCCCGTCTAGGTAAGATACATATGTCATTCCCAACATAAATCATAAATATAGGCATAAGAAAGGCCTTATCAACACATGTGTCATTTTATGATGCTATAAAAATAATTGGGAGCTATTATAAGTCATATAAGCTTTAAATACTCATACACATGCCTCAACTCAAGGTAAAACTCCATGTTTATGATGCACATGTCTAATAGACAAAGTAGATACTCAAAGCCTTGGTAAAAGGGAATAATATCCCTAAATCTATTCTTATTTATCATAATTACAAATGTTACATCATTTTTATAACATAGCTATAAAGAATATATTAGAATTTACTTACCTGTATAAACATGACTTTCAATATTTATAAGGCAAAAAAACATTAACAACCATGAAAATGAAGTTCCCATGCCTCAACAAATGCCAAAAAAGATTTTGTTTCCTTTTAAGCACACTTATTTCATCTGAAATCTTGTGAAACATAGGCACCTTTAACAAATTTTGACTATATAGATAAAAAATTTGCTAGAGAACCAGACACTAGCTACAAATCCCTCTTATCAAGTGGCGAAAATACCACAAAAAATTTGCAATTTTTTTAACCATAGTTGAAAATTATAAAATTCCATTGGGACTTTAAACATAAATCTAAACTTAAAATAGTGTTCTTACTAACACACATTATGCCTTACATATAATTTAACTAACATTCATCATAGAATGCTACCACCTGATAGCCACCAATTTTGAATGTTTACTTACAAACCAACAAATATCAGTTATAGAATAGTGTAACATCCCACACTATCCATACTAAGTAATAAGAGAAGAAAACCCAGGCCATATATGCTACCCAAATGTTTAGCACATGCTCTCCAAATAACTTGTAAGCTCACAATATGGATATAGGAATCATAGTTCCACCATCAGATTGCACTTACCTCATGGCAACAAATAGAAAAAATAAAATACACCTGATTAGGAATTATAATGTTCATTTTAAATATAAAATAGATTAATTTATAGTCATTCATTAAATAATATATATATATATATATATATATATATATATATATATATATATATATTCATATGAGAATATATATACACTAGGTATTATAAGGAAATACCTCAATCATACCATGTTTACACACACATGCCATCACATGCATGAATTTCATCAAGTACCTCCTTATTTATTTGCATACACATTCATAATGTAGGACCAGTTGGTGTTTCACAAGACATACATAAATATATTCTATTAGAGAGTTTTTAATGATGTCATAGTGATGTCATGGAGGTTTTTAGGTGAGTGGATGAAGTGTCTTGATATTTTATGTAACAATGAAAAAGTGTGTAATATGTTTATCGTAGTATGCTTGAGGTAGGCTTGGTTGATCTTCAAAGTTTTCATGGTTAATATGTTTAATGATGAGTATGGTGACTTGAGCATGTGTAAAAGGTTGTATCAAATTTTAAAGATGATTAGAGAGATTGTGTGCATAAGTAGAAGTCATCAGGTAATCCATAGTTTTCATCTAAATATTTTAGGTTGAGTGGTAGAAAACCTAAGTGGGAAATTTGATAATTTCATAATCACCACTTGTAGATGAGTCAGTGGGCATTGGTCATATGTATATAATCACACTAGTCCCATGTTTCTATGTTCTAAGTCTCAAGTCATGTGATGAAGTGTAGCCAAATATATGTGTGTGCAAAGTTGGACTCTCAAGCAGTTTCATAGTGTTTTCCCATACTTAACCAAATTTACATCTGGCAAAACAACCTGAGTAGGCATTTTGATGTAATCATATCTGGCATGTGTGATTGTTTTGTAAAAATTTGATCATATGGGTTTGTTTATTTTTGTGGCTATTTTTTATGTACTATGTTTTAGGTCATGCGATGAAGCACATCAAAAGATATGCATGTTCAAAATTGGCTTTCTAGGCATTTCTAGGCATAGTTAGCTCAATGGCAAAAAAATCAAAGTGAGAAGATTAATGTATTTATATATTACACAATCAAAGGTTGTAGGAACATATTGATATATGGTTGTATTCTTCTTTTTGAGGAGATCATATGCTCCAAAATTTGAGATCGTGCATCTAAGTGCAAAAAATGTTATAAGGTTCAAAGTTACTCTTTTAAGTATATTGCAATGGTTCCCATACTTAGTAAATTTTGTAAGACATAAATATCAAGAACAAATAAAGATCTAATGGTTTATGATGATCGTAAATATTAATCTAATGCTACATATCAAGTCAAAGAGGTCAAAGTAATAGTTACTTAATTATATGCATAGGTAAAGATTAAGGTAATTCTAAGATCTAATAGCGAGTGAGTATTCATACTAATCAACATCAAAAATGCATATTGAGTGAAATGAGTTCAAAGTATCTAATGTTTAACTATAGATAAATATCAAACTACACACAAGAGATTAATGGAGTGTGTTTGTTCTAGGAAATTAGGAAGAAGTGAGATGATGCCAAGTATTCAAAGTTTGAAGAATATATATGGTGCGTGATTAATATAATATGTGATAGAATGAGATATTTTTTAAGTGACCTAAGTTTAACTATGACTCTTTGGATTTAAATATTCAAATTAGCAAAGGAAAAAACTAGTGCTCAAGGTTTGTGTTATATCTTTCGATCTAAGTAAAATTTTCTCATGGTGTAAAACGTGAATTTGTAGAGAAATCCAAAGCACATATATAAATATAAATTTTAATATATGAAATTTTTTATATTCAAAGTTATGAAGGTTTAAAGTTTATTATGTTTTTGTGTATACTCTATAAGTAACCCAAGAAGGGTATTTGAGATATATTTATTGGTATCTCGATTTTTAAAGGTGAGATAGATTTTAGAGTATGTGGTAGACTCCATAAGGAACATCTATGTGGATTATGAAGGTTTGACTAATCATAACTAGTATGACCAAAGGTTTAGAAGCTGACTATATGTTCACTCATATTGGTTGTTGTATAGAATGTTGTTTGAGAAAATTGTGCATAAGTAGAAGGGTATTGTGATAGTTTTTGGTACTTAAAGGGTGCCTGTAGATCATGTGGCATGGGACCATGATTTGGAGAGTGTTATTGTGTTCTTATTTTACTTAAAGAAGTGTCAAATGGTTGAATGGGTCATCATAGGACCTAAAAGGTGACTTAGGCATATTTGAAAGTATGTTGTGCTTATGTGTGACTCATGATATATGCCTTAAAGGTGAAGGCATGTGTTTTGGTTGATAGGAAATATTGTGATCTTGACAATTATGATATCTCTATAAATGGTGAAGCTAAATGAGTTGGTTTCAAGATTTTCTAGTTTTGAGAGAAGACATTTTACTTGTGAGTAGGTGCTCGAAGTGGAGGCCTATAAAAGAGATTGGTGTGATTAGAGAGATGAGGTGTGTAGATAAAGTGTGCCCAATAGATGGATTAAAGAGTATAATAGGTTGATGATTATGTGTATGACCTATAGATCATATTTTTATGAAAATGATAGTGTTCTTGCAGATTTGAAGATTAAGGATGAGGAAAAGAGGTCTAGAGTGATCCAAAATGTGGATTTGGATGTGTGTGGTTATGTGAAGAAGTGAAGAGGGAATATATAAATTATTTCTCCATTAGTTTTGTAAGTAATCAGTGATCAAGAGATGTTCATTTCATAAGTGTTGGGAGGGTGCTCAACATCTTGGTCATAACTTGAGCATCAAGTGGTCATAAGGACTTGATCATCTTATAGATAGGTGCTCCTTGTGAGATACATGTTTCACTAAATCTAGTCATAAGGACTTGAAAAAAAAGGTGGTTATAAATACTTGAACATCTTAGGGGAAGGTGTTCCTTATCAAATAGATGCTTCACTAAATTTTGGTCAGAAAGACTTGATCAATCTCATGTTTGTGATCATCTTATTGATGAATTGCATTTCATCATCCTTACTACCTATGAGATGAGAGTAAGTTTTGATATACCATTGAATAAGGAATCAAAATTCAAGACATAGATGAAGACTAAAAATAACTTCCAAGGTAATAAACCCAAGGAGGATCATAATTCTGATACTATTGAGGATGAACTAATTTCTCTATTTATAAGGAAATTGAAAATATGTTCAGGAAATCATAAGGGTAAAGTACCCTTCAAATGATTCAATTATCGAGAGGTAGAACATTTTTCTAACAAGTTTCCTTTTAAGCATAAGAAAAATGAGATGAAGAGCATGGCGATGGCCAAGATGAATACAAAAAGACATACAAGTTTGATAATAAGAAGGGATTCATAAGGTTTGAAAACAAGAATAAGTACATCAAGGACAAGAAAAGTCTCTATACGAAAGAAAATTGTAGCTCATAAAATAAGAGTGAACATAGTGACTCAGAGTATGATTGTGAAAATGATGGTCCTATTTAAGATGAAGACCTATTCATGGTTGAGGAAGGAAGTTGATCATATCCAGAGGAGTCTACTTGTACTGATTTAGATGATGGTAAAGATGAGGTGGACTATGAGACTTAATTGATGAATGATCTTGAAGAACTTAAGATTGAGAAGAAGATTAATAAGAAAATGAAGTCTCAAATCAAGGACTATAATTAGAAATTCAATATATATGAGGTAAGGATGAATAAAGACACAAAGGAACATGAAGATATAGTCAATCATCTTAGTTGTCAATTGGAAATCATGTTTACAAGCTTGAAAGCTAAAGAAGAAGAATGTTCAAGGTATGTAATTGAAAATGAGTCATTAAAAGCTAAGTTAGAGAAGATAGTAAGATGAAGTCATTTATGAGATTTTAAAAGAGCTCAAGTGATCTAGACATTATTCTCAATAATCAAAAGCATGCACATGATAGAGTTTGTCTTAAATATAAAGAAGAACCAGACAAGGCACATTAAGGTAAGATTAAGACTAATGTAAATTAGAACTTGATGTTCACTAATAAGTCAAGGAATTAAGATGCTAGTAGAATGAACATAAATCAAATCAGACAACCAAATTGCATGAGGTATGTAAGTTTCAATGGTTATTTATTACACATGTAAATAGTTTGGGCGTAGAATTAGAGAATATAAGAGACATATTAGAAATATGTTTACATGGAACTATGATGGGGGTCATCAGTCAAAAGGTGAGTCCTCTTCAAAAAGAGAAGTGTGTTTTAGTTGTGAAAATAATGGACATATTACAAGATTTTGTTATAGTAAAAAAAGGTGGGGTAAGCTTCTTACAAGAGGTAATGTGTGCTTCAATTGTCAATAGGGAGGTCACATTGCTAGATTCTACAAGTAAATTCATACAAGATAGAATATGTTTAATCAAGGCCTAGAATATAAGAAAGAAGTTAAGTTATATCATGGAAACCAAAGGTGGTAAGTATGAGTCATGATGAGTCTATAGGTCCAAGTAATTTTTTTTTTATGGTGAAGAATACTAAGAAGTTGGAGAGTTCCAAGAGCTCTCATTGTCTACTAATGTTATTAATGAGAAGACCAAGGTTTTGGTTGGGGCTAGTTCTAAGGTGTGTTTGCATGCTAATGAGCAACATGTAGTGTGTGTGAAAGATTCAAGCTTGGTTCCTGTGTTTTCAAGGTATGAAGGTGATGTTATGAAATGCAAAGAAACTACTTTAGTGTTCAAGGTATGTCAAGATTCCAAAGTTTCTCCAAATTTTGTATATCCTATCATAGAATAAAAAGGGAGTGATTTATAAAAGGAACAAGTTGTCAAAGTTTACACAAAGGAAAACAAGATCATGAAGTATTATAGATATAAAAATGAATCTAGTGGTTATTGATGAGATGTGGGCCACTCCTAGATTTACTTTTTTTTATCGATTTGTGGTGTAGAGGAGGTCTTTGTATATTCTTCTTAAGAGACTCCTTTTAGTGGAAAAGCAAGTGTTGATATGGTGTTCTTGAAAAGTTCTTAAAAGGAAAGAGATGAGTGTTTCGAGTTGGAGTTGGTGTGTCAAGATGGGAGAAGTGCCTTAATGAGATTAGATTGATGTCATAAGGTGTTTTTATTGTATACACAATATCTACAAGATCAAACTAGGTGATTTTAGGTGGCATAATGAGATTGATGGAGTATCAAGAAGATTGCAGTGCTTAGAAAGGTCTATGCACTTATTTTTGATATGTTTTAGGTGGTTTTATGCCTTGATGATCCTATTTGTGTTTTTTGGAGGTTCTTGTGTATTCTCAAGTTCATCTATCTTGTTGCAAGTCAAAATCCATGGTATATGAAGTTAAGGTTCCTAGAGGTATAGAATCTCAAATCTTGGTACAAAAATGTGTTATGGTTGTCTCCATGTATGTAAGAAATTTCAAAGACATGTGTTCACTAGAAGGAAGTTTGATAACTCTATTTATTTTGAGTTTCTAGGGTTTTGAGATATGATAGGATAGTGGTTTTCCTTAAAATTTCAATTCTAAAGATTATTAATAGTTTTAATGGGCTAAGTGGGTTGTCAAATCAAGCTTCACAAAGCTCTGAAGGTTTATGGTTTTGAAATTATTCTTGTTTTTGTCAAGATGGAGGCTTATATGGATAGTAGATTAATGAAGGAAGTATGTTGCATAAGATGAAATAAGTTATGGGAATTTTTTTACTTGAGTACAAATATTATAGTGCTCTAGATATGAAGTTTTAGGGCTTGATATTGTGTTTACTGAATGTTGTGGGCTTTACAAGTTCTAGGTAAGGCTACAAGGAGACTAGACAAGCCTTATAAGAACAAGAGTCATTTTTGTTTAGTTTATAAAAAATATCAAGGCATGATTATTTCAAGTAAATTTCTTATGTCATTTTAGATAATTTTTCCTATTTGGTGAGTGGCATGAAGTTCTATTTATTGTCCTTGTGACAATGTGAGATAGACGGCTAGTAAGTGTATATGGTGATTCTTCATGGTGTGTATGGATATAAAGGTTCTCAAGAGGTGTAATGGATTATATATATTATGGGGAGTCACTCTTATATGATTATTTATATGTATTATTATATTTTAGTACCTTTTTGTATTATTTCTTCATTAGTTGTAGTGTTTGGTTGAAGAGAGTGTTGGCATGTGGCAAGAAGAAGTTGTCAAAGCAAGGAAAATGTAGGCTTAAGGTAAGGGGGATTTTGTATAACATTTATAATTTTTTAATATCCTATTTATGGTATTTTTAAGTACATAATATCATTTTGTTCCCACATTGTTATTGTTTTAAAGTGGGAAAATATTTCTATTGTTAGAGTGCTTGAAAAGAAAGAGAAGGAAGGTGAACTGTATATTATTTCATGATGGTCTTAAAATAAATGAAAAATGGGGATGATATTGGAGATTTTTTAATTATTTAATATTTATTTCATGAATTTCTCCATATGAGTGGATGCAGTGTCTTGATAGTCTAAGTGATAATGACAAAGTGTGTAATATGTTTATCGTAGTATGCTTAAAGTAGGCTTGGTTGATCTTCAAAGTTTGCAAGGTTAAGGATGTTTAGGGATATTTATGGTGATTTTATAATGTTTAATAGGTGATATCATAGGTCAAGTATTATTATATATATTGTGTGCATAATTATAATTCATCTGGTAATCTATAGTTTTTATCTAGACATTTTGGGTCCAGTGGCATAAAACCTGAGTAGGCAGTTTGATGATGTTATAATTACTACATGTGGATGAGTCATGGCTAGTTTTTCATATTATTATGTTAAAATTATTATTATATTAATATATTCTAATTATAAAATTAGGAGATAAATTTTAGCCAAATATATGTGTGTGTTAAGCTGGGCTCCCAAGCAGTTTGTTAGTGTTTTCCCATACTTAACCAAATTTGCATATAGCAAGAAAAGTTAATTAGGAATTTTGATTTAGTAATATTCCCATGTTTTAAAATTTAATAAAAATATGATCATATGGGTTTTTTTAAGTTTTACTCCTAATTATTATATGCTAAGTTTTAGTTTATGCAATGAAGCACATCAAAATATATGCATGTGTAAAGTTACTCTTCCAAGCAATTTTAGGCATAGTTGGCTCTGTGGTAGAAAATATGAGTGATAAAAATAATGGATTTATATCTTACACACTCAAATTTTCATCGAATATATTTATATATGATTGTATTATTATATGTGAATAAATCATATGGTCCAAATTTAGGATCATATGTCTAAGCACATTAAAAGTTATTGAGGTACAAATTTAGCCTTCCAGGTAGATTGCAATGGTTCCCATACTTAGTAAATTTTGAAAAGAATAAATATCAATAAAAATTAAAGGTCAAATGGTTTTTGGGAGATTATACAGATTGATCTAGTAGTGTGTATCAAGTCAAAGAGGTCAAAGTGATAGTTGCTTAATGATAGGTAGAGGTAAAGATCAAGCTACTTCTAAGATCTGATGGAAAGTGGGCATCCATAGTAATAAAGATATATGATGGATATTGAGAACAAATCTTTCAAATTATCCAATGTTTAAATATAGATAAATATTAAGCTACATATAGGAGATTGATAGAGTGTGTTTTTTCCACAATATTAGGAAGAAGTGAGATGATGACAAGTGTTTAAAGTTTAACATTTGGACATTGGAACACTATGAATTAAAATTCAAATAAGATAGATTGTGTGTGATTATTATAATATTTGATGTAATGATATGAATTTTAAGTGACCAAAGTTTAACGATGACTATTTGGATTTCAATATTCAAATTTTCAAAGGAAAAACTAAGTGCTTAGTTTATATACTCTATCTTTCAATCTATGCAGAATTTGCTCATGGTGTAAAAAATGAATTTATAGAGGAATCCAAGGCACATATATAAATGTATATTTAAGGATATGAATGTCTATATAATAAAATTCATCAAGGTTATTTGTTGAATTTGTTTTTGTGTGTGTTCTACAAGTAATCCGAGGATGGTATTTAAGATGTGCTTGTTGGTATCTTAATGTTTAAAGGTGATCTAGATATTGGAGCATGTTATATAATGCATAAGGACCATATATTTTTATTATGAATGTTTGAGTAATCATATATATTATGAACAAAGGTTTAGAATGTGATTATTTACTTCTTCGTAATGGTTGATGTACAAAATGTTGTTTAAGCAAATTGTGCTTAAGCAAAAGGGTATTATGATGGTTGTTGTTACTTAATAGGGACTTATAGATCATGTGGCATGGGTACATGAGGTGGATAATTTTTTTGTGTTCTTTGTTTTCTTTTAGAAGTGCCAAAAAATTTAATGGGTCAGCATAGGACCTAAAATATGACTTAGGCCTATTTGAAAGTGTGTTATGCTTAAGTGTGACTCATCTTAGATGATTTAAGGGTGAAGGCATGTGATGTGGCTAAAAATTAATATTGTGGTATTGAAAATCATGATATATATATATATATATATATATATATATATATATATATATATAAATGGTGAAGCCAAATGAGTTGTTTTCAAGTTTTTTTTTGAGATAAGACATTTTATGAGACAGTGTGAGTAGGTGCTTCAAGTGGATGCTTATAAAAAATACTGGTGTGATTACAGAGAATAGGTGTGTCGAGTGAGTGTGCCCAATATATATATATTGAAGAGTATATCATGTTGATGACTAAGTGTATGACCTATAAGTCATATTTTTGATGTTAAGGGCAATGATCTTGTAGGTTTGAAGATTGAGGATGAGATAAGAGGTCTAACATGATCAAAAAGGAGGTTTTGGATGTGTGTGGCTATCTGAAGAAGTGAAGAGGGAAGATATAAACTTTTTATCCATCAAATTGGTAAGTAATCAATGATCAAGGGATGTTCATTTCATAAGTTTTATGATGGTGCTCAACATATTGGTCAACATGACATGACCATCGGTGGTCAAAAGGACTTGATCAGATTAAGGGTAGGTGCTCCTTATGAGATAGGTGTTTCACTAAGGTGAGTTAGAAGGACATGACTAGAAAGGTGGTTAGAAGGAATTGATCATATTAGGGGTAGGTGTTCCTTGTGAAATAATGTTTTCACTAAATTTTAGTTAGAAGGACTTGATTAGTCTCATGTTTGTGATCATCTCATAAGACAAGTAATCCATTTTTATTATGCTTGAGAATGGGTTTTATTCCCCAAGAGGGTTTCCCACATAGATCTTGTGTTGTTTTTATAATATATGAATGCCTTGTATATTATATGAATGATTTTGATAATTGAATAAGTGTTTGAAAGGTTTGGAATTAAAATTATATTATTTGTCATCAATGATTCACCCCCCTCTCAATGATTATACCTATAACAAATTCCACACAGGATGTTTAGAAAAAACATCTGAGAGGTGACTAACGAAACAATAAACCATAAGGTCTCCATTATTTCATTATTTAGGAGGGTGCCATGACCAATATGTGGCTCTTATGGTGTACACTCTGAATGAATTATGTCGCTACCTCATTTAATGAGGTGGAGTGGATTTTCAGCCTACGAGAAACTCTACTCCCTAACCCATATCTAGTCTAAACCATTATGTAAGTAGTGATTCTTTACCCTCATCCTTACACTTTCATCGATGTTCCTAACTAAGACAATAACTTAGAATTACAAACACATCATGGTACACTACATTGTCTTCTTAAATAAGAGATTTATATTCCAACAAGGGACTTACAAAACATAAGTGCTTAAGTTCACAATATAGCTCATAAACAAAAAATCAAATGTATAACAAAACTAGAATACCTAGAAATATAGATGGATAGTATAAAAAAGTTCACACCTTTCACATTATTAAAACTTTCACACCTTAAAAGGTTCATTCACTATATAAACATAACAATGTACATGTATAAAATATATACATAAGATAAATACACATTTAGGTATAGGTAATTATGCCAAATTCTTTTCCCCATCACAAAAGTCAAACATACAAATTTGTGAAGCACAAGGGTCCATGAATCTACATCAGTCCACCCAATTTGTAGATGTCATGTAAGAGACATTAGATACCCATTAATGGTATCACATAATCAAATCCCAAAATCTTAACTTACACAATTCAATCACACTCACCCCATCAAGACCTTTCGGTTTGAGTTGCACCCTTGGTCCTTCCAAGATATCATAGCTCAGCCTCATTAGATGGTTGCTCATGCAATAAATCAACGGACATTAAGGTATTATCTTAATATTTAAAAAATAAGCTTATATCATGAATTAACCATTCAACTAAGTCTAACATGTCAAGGGTCAAATGGAGATGCTTTTTTAATGTAACATTTAATTGTGAAATAGTGAGCTTAGCCAAGGCTCAAAGAGAGTACAATAACGCTACTATGGAAATCATAATTTCCACAATCAACAAGTTCAATCATAACTTACAATAAACATCTTCATGGATGTATGACTTATCCAATATCTTAATAAACATCCTCATATGTGTGGATATGAAGCCAATTCTGAATAAACATCGCCATGGGTGTAAAAACTAGCTAAGATCAATCAAAATACAAATGAAATCGATCATATCCATGAATGAAAGATACATCATAGATATAAAAATGATCCATGATTGCAATAAACATGCTAACAATAGCTAATTTCATTCCTTTTTGGAATTTGTGAAGCCACTTACTTCACCAACTTAACTCAAAAGAGGATAGTAAAATTAAGCCTATAGTTGAAGTGCACAAATTTCCAACACCACATAATCTTTCTTATTTATAAGATGCATAATAGCTACAATAAACCAACCAAGTAAAAAATTAGATAAAAAAATCTTCTCGGTTTACTAAAAATTCTAGTAGATTAGATGAGACAATGCATCCTAGGCATTATCACTCTAATAATATTACTATATTTCTACCCCTAGTCTTTATTAGTAACACTGAAGTCAAGCCATAATCTATGGATTCTTAAAATATCCATTACTAAAATTATATTTCAAGAAGATCCTACATAAAAAAAAATATTATTAAAAAAAGAGTGGGGCATCCTTTATATCCATAAGTAACAACCCATGAAAATATTTCCACTCCACTAAAACCATCCATAGTATAAACACTAAGTAACACACCCATGCAAGTTCATAGGCTACCAATAGATCAAGATAATCCTTTGCATGAGTAAATACCTGAAACTTTGCTAACTTACTCAAGAAATTCAATCCTTTTCACACCATATCATGCCCTCCAAGTTTAGGTTTAACCCTTGGTCTTCCCTAGGCCATAATGCTCCAAGTATCTAAGGAAGGTTCACCAATAAAATCTAACAATAGATAACCATACATCATTTCCATAACTATACGAGTGAATCCTATATCACCCAACTCCTATTGACTCATCCATACAAGTTAATGGTTTTCAGGTGAGACTTGCCTTGATGTAACTAGATTTAGGAAGGATTAACCCCAACCAAGGCTAGGGGATGATAAAAACTAGATTCCTTAGAATCATTCTTTTGAGTAATGCATGGAACATTATAATAGTAAATTAAAACAACACAACACCTTTACCTTTAGCCTGAAGGTTGAGTGTCTTGGAAATTGCATCTAAATTCCACCCAATTGGGACAACTAATTTTTTACCATAAAAACAACTCTACAAATCTTAGATTTCCCTAGAGTAGAAACACTTATTTGATTCTGATGAAATAACCCCACTTTTTTTATGTTTCATAATCAAGCACACTTTGGATTCATAATGGACCCAAACCTCACTTGATGAAGCAAGAGATACACTCTTAGCGTACTCATATATATGCAACAAAAAATGTTGACCTTTACATTTAATGACATCATTGGATTAACTATCCCATGATGTGGAAACCAATATAACATTGTCATAATTGACCATCAGGTCTAATATCCAGCATGTTAAACTCACATAGTAACTAGTTATCAGTTTGAGTACATATGGATTAAATGATGAATCTAAATAACATAATTAGATATCATTTGCATAAAGAGATTCAGTCATTTTACAAACATGCTTTCTGTAACCTAATATAATTGTTGAATGTACAAGTGGGGTAAACTCATCATTTTATTCATTAAGATATAATGATAGCCATTCTTGAAATCAATATAAATGATTTCATGTTGGCAAATAGCCGATAAAATACCATAATTAAAAGGGGTGATCAAATAATCCAAATTACATGGCATATAAGCATATTTATACCATAACATTGATAGATTTATCAACCAATAGTGTATTTAAGGAAGACATAATATCGATTCCAACTCACACATGTACTTAGTGACTTTTGGTCATAAATGTAATCAGGGATTAATAAGCATAAATAACTTTTTAGACATAAACTCTCCTACAAGCAAGGAGTTGGTAGGGAAGTAATCCCAACCTCAACTAAGTATATTCAACATGATTATGTAATGTAATTCCTATAATACAAGTACCAAGTATAGATTCATACATCATATTTCTAATTATGTCTAAAACTAGGAGATTAGGATGTTTTTCACGGATGTCATTATGGTTTCTTCAAGCCAACATTAATTTTCATCATGAACCATTTTATAGAAATCATAAACACTGAGATTCTACATGAATTAAATGCACATACCATC
>JARHVA010002151.1:2225000-2287500 GCA_037957365.1 Torreya grandis | reverse complement strand
ATAACAATAATAATAAGAGATATTATTTTAAAGTTTATTAAATGTTTAAATGCCATATGACCAATTAACCTTATCATTAATCATTATCACATCACCAAGGTAATACTTCATGTGGAAGGGTTGTCATGGAGAGGTATGTATAGGTAGGTCTTTCGGGAGTTTAAGTTAAGAGAGGGTGAGACTAACAAGGCTAAGGTGGTGAGGTGTATGTGAGAGAGTGAAAAAGGGAAATTTTGATCAGATGTAAATAACACAAGATACACACATGTATGGAACAACAAGAACAACAACCACATGACATGTCACAAAAAGTGAATAGTGAGAAGGCATAATAGACTATGACTTCACAACCAAATAACACAACTATATAAAATTAAGACACTAACTAGGAATACAAGGTTACTTTTTAGAACTCATATGACTCCATAGAACCACTCCACTAACCTAAAAGTTGATTCCAACATCTAAGCTAGCTCATAATTCTATATTCCAACCACTAAGTGAATCCATAAATAGTATTTGATCCAAAATTTTGATAATATGATAAAGCAGTAATTAATTTTAATTAAATATCAAGTAATCAAATAATCTATGCATCATCAAGTGCAGAATTATAAACCTGGTATTATATCAACCTAAAGCCGAATATTACAACATAATAATAATAATAATAATAATAATAATAATAATAATAATAATAATAATAATAATAATAATAATAATAATAATAATAATAAAATACAGCAAAGTAAAGGATTGTATAAATTAGCTATACATAGGCTAATTCAATCAATTAAGCAATCCTATCAAGGTGTACAAGGGTAGAATCATAACATGACAAATTTCTTCCATGGAGGTATTTGATAATGGACAAATATTAGAAAATGTAACTTAACTTATTTTTAACTTTTTTGCCTTTAAATTTAATAGGATTTATTCACATTTTCTCTTTTTCCATTTTAGGGTTGCCACCAAAATTATTAATGCTTAAATGCATTTTTTTGTATTTCTTGCCTTATGTGGGACTTTGGAACCTTTTGGCAATTTTCCACTTTCTTAACTTGGTAGGATTTCATACCCTAGGTACAACTTTACAAGTTGGGAAAAATCCATAAGTATGGTACACATTTTAAATTTGTAATTTCACAAATTTCATTTTATTATTGCATTTTCACCCAAAAGTTCTATTGCAGTCTTGGAAACTTCAAATGCAATTTTCAACTTGCAAAATGCAATGTCATATTTTATGTTGAAAGTTCCACTTTGAATCTTTGAACTCATGTTGACTGGTGGGTGCCATACATTTGAGTGCAATTTCTAAATTGAACATTCAAAAAATACAAAATTGCATCTTCATTTGAAATCTACGTGGATCTACCTTCATTGCTTACACTTGAATGTTGACCCAAAAGCATTTTGACATACTCTATCCTCTTTCTTAATACTCTTTTAAGCCTTCATGTAAGCTAATTCATACTAGAAACTACTACTATAAGTATTTCCAAACTCTTTAAGAGTCATCCTATAAGGATTCATCTCACACTTGACTAATCCTATATTTTTTTGTAGACCATATAAAACACCTCTACCTCTATCATGAATGTAAAAATGCTCAAAATTAATCTTAGAATTGACAAAATGAGCCTTCATCTCTACTATGTTTCTTATTTAATCTATCCTCCTAAACTTGTACAAGAAACTTAGTATTATGTTTTATGTAGCCTTATCAATATGGTAACCTTTATAAGGCATTTATCTTAACATATATAGACAATCATCTAATTGAATCACTTCATATATCCCCTTGACAAGAATGTCTAATGTCACAATATCATGAGCAATTCCCATATGTTGCATTTAGTTGAAGTTTCTGTGGGATTTATCCACCTATTTTTTCATTACAAGAACATGGATGACCATGTTATACGTTTAGACATTAGAATTGCAATTATGTATTTGCATCAGTTTTCAACACCCTCAAAGAATCTAAAAATCATCCCACATGACTATAAGAAATTATCAGATAATTGAATGTCAGAGGAAGGCATGCATGCCTTCTTCTAATCATCAATTTCATCACTCTATGAGCCCTCTCATAGAGCTTGGTCTTGCTCAAAATCATGAGAAGATAATGAGATACTAAAACATTATGCCAATATCTCCGTTACCTATTTTCCTAGTAAAAGAACATGAGAGCCTCTCTTTCATCATCCTTGTCTTAAATCACAACACATAAATTTTAAATAATATCTCCTAGAATTCCTAATAGTCATAGTAGTGCCAATCTTCACTCTTAACAATTCTATGGGCCCATATACATCTAAAATAACTTCAATGCATGACAAAACTCCACTAGAACCAAATTTTACCTTGGTCATAACCTCTAAAAATGTCACCTAAACATCTCTACTCCCCCTAGAAAATAATATTTGGTTTATTAACTACCCTCAAGGTACTACTTGACTAAATGAAAGATCGTGGCATAATTTTTGAACATTAATATACTATTCAATTCCATAGGCCTGGGATGTCTAACTGTAAAATGTAATTTAAAAATTTTGAAACGTGATTTTTGGATTTGCACTTCCACCATGTTTTTTCATCACCTTTTTTTAACTGTGAGCTATAGGTTTGGGAGATTGATTTTTAAATTACAACTTATATTTTCAATACTTGTTTTTTCCAAGTTGTTTTCCCATCTTCTATTTCTACCTATCTTCCACTTTGTTCCATGCCTTCCTTCTAGTGTAATTTTGAGACTCATAATCAATTTGAAGATGGCATTTTTTAAAACTTAATTTTTGACTTGTCTTTTCCACTAACATTCTTACAAGTCTTCAAAACTAGCATATAAATTGAAATTATCAGTTTAATTACTTGTCTTCTATTTTCTCACTTGGTAATTCCACAACCATGCACATAGATACTTTGATATATTCACATAATTGTTGAAAATTAGGGCATGGGGTTCAAGATTTATATGTGTCCCTTAGTGGCCTTCCATGTGATCAACGAGAGACCCCCACATGGACTTCCATTTATGGTTTGGGCTGGTCATTCATTGGTTTAAAATTATAATTTGTCCATTGATTTGTTATTTAGATTAGAATGTTGGTTGTCATTTTTTGTAGGCTTGGAAGGTTAATTTACAACATTACAACTTGAAAATTAAAAAAATGTCTTTTGCATGTTGTTTCAGCACCATGGAAGTCTACCAACATCAAACATGAGCTAATACCTTCATGTAGGTTTCATGGATTAGAAAACAAATTGAAATTTACAATTTGTATTTCAATATTGCTTCTCCCATCAAAAACTCTATCGATAGGCCTAGGAGCTTCAAACATAATTTATAACATGTCAAATTTACACTTATCTTCAAAAAATCTGCCAACTTAATTTGTATCTCTCTTTGAACATTTACATGGATTTGAGATTAATTATGTGTCCTCATTTTATTTTCCACATTGAATTTGCTCATTTTATGTGGTAGCATATATTTCCTTAATTTTTGTATACATATGATAGTCAAGGAAACTCATTTTTAATTTAAAAGTTTTAAAACTTACTTTTTCATCAAATTTTTTTTCTAACCCCTTCAAATCTTCAGAGACCCTGCAACCCAATTTTGGTATATTCCATGAAAATATTAAAGGTTAGCTTGAAACTAGAATTTCATAGGGTTTTTACAAGTCAAATACAAAAGTGAGGGTTTTTTCTAGGTACACACTTGAAGATTAGGGTAATGGTTAGACATTCATGCACTATTTTTTGACAAAAAGGGCACAAAATGTCATGTCCCCTTTTTAGGTGACATCGCTCAGAGTTGATGATTAGACTATCATGTGACCCTCGTAGGCTGAGAGGATGGATAAAGGGTCTTGATGGAGCTTGGCTTGGCTTTGATTAGCAGAATTTCTATAGTTGGCTTTCATTCAGGCTCTTTCAGACACATTTGGCTTGAGCTCCTATTATTTAGAGATATTTGAGTAGAGCACCCTTGTTTTAGTATGGTCATGTGCAGAATCACTCCCTAATTCACCAGCTTCAGTCGGTTTGAGGATCGGACATATATTGAGGGAGATATTAATATTTGATTGATTTAATCAAATATTAATTATTTAGCATATTTTTAATTGTGAAACCCTAATTCTAATTTAAGAAACCCTAATTAATTCAAGCACATCTTTTTGAGGGTATAAGGGTTTGTCATGGGAGGCCATTAGAGACTATGATTGATTATTGACTATTGATTTTGAATAATTCTTCTGTGAAGACTGAGCCAAGGGTTCTAGGATTCCATTTGCATTGAAGAACATCCACTCTTCATTGTGTGTGATTCAGAGGTTGTGAAAGATCAGCTGATATATTGCCAAATTGAGAGTTAACTTCATACAGAAGTTATCACAGGGTTTTACAAGTTTGAGAGATAACTTCATATAGAAGCTATCACAAGGGTTCACAGGTATTTATTTATTTTGGGTTTTTGATTCAATAATTATCCATATATAGATATTTTTTATTAGCCCATAGTTCTTTAGATCAAGATCAAGCATACAAGTTGTTCTCTATTGGTGGCTGTACGAAGTCCGTACAGCTCCGTGAAAATCCATACGCATCAGCGAAAAGATCAAACACTGACATCGGTAGGCAGAGCCCTATAGAGACTGACATCGGTCGACCTCTCACCGACATCGGTAGGTTAGTGACCCCAGTCGGCTAGTGATGACAGTATAACCGACATCGGCGACTGTGTTTTTGACACAGCAGGCCAAGACCTACCAGATTCAAGTTTATTTCCAGTTTGCTAGAGTAATTAGGTTTTTAAGATAATATTTTAATATTCTTTTATATTACATGAGAGAGGACTGTAATTGTAATCATCAGAACAAGTGATAAGATCTTTGATTTGCTATTGAGAGATTATATTGTGGTTGATTTATTTATTTATCTGAATTTCTCTCCAAAATCATATCTTTATTCATGCAAAATAGCAAATAAGCAAAATACAGAGAAACATTCAGGAAAATATCCAGTTTCAGATTTGAGGGGAAATTGGGGATATCACAGTGGTATCAGAGCTTTTGTATTGCTATATATCAGAGTTTTTGTTAAAAATAGGAGACCCTAAGAAAGGGACATCAAAGTGGTATCAGAGCCAAATTTTTGCCAACCTGTTGGGTAGATTAGAGCCAAATTCCTGCCGTCCTATTGGGTAGACCAGAGCCAAATTCCTACCATCTTGTTGTGTAGATCAGAGCTAAATCTTGCCATACTGAGGGTTTAGAGATCTCATGTAGCCACAAGAGTTGGGTACCATGATTATTTCAAGTATTCAAAAATAGTGGGACACTCTTATGATAGTGAATGAGGAGTGGGACTTATTAACTCCTCAAGTTCAAGAGAGGTCTTTTGATTGCTTTGTTAAGCTAAGGAGAGAGCACTACATATTAGTTAGACAAGATAGCAACATGTCCCATGATTGTTATGAGATAGGAGATAGTGAAGATGAGAATGAGTCTGATGGTTGCACTCAGAGTGGGGAGGTGTGCTCAGATGTTAGTTCATTGAGAGTTGATGATCTCTCAGCTATGGTAGAGATTGTAGAAGAGTCCTAGGATCCAATTATTATAGATGACACCTGAGAGAATACAGTGGATAGTTTTGAGGACTTAGTTTCACCGGTAGTTTCTTTCGATATGGAGAAGTTAGACAGTAATGCTATAGTTTTTGATACTCCATATGTTGATATGAGCTTTGGATTTGATTCACAGAGTATGGATGGTAGTATTACAAAGGTCAGTGATTTTGAGTCTACTCTTTTGGACTATGCATCAGAGGGGGATTGTAGGAGACAATCTAGCCAGAGCCATCATGTGTCTAGTCAACTGAGAGTTAGTGAGCGAGACATTGCTACTGCTTGCAAGAATTTCGATGCTACTCATTAGTTGTTAGAAATTTATGGATGGGGTTCTCCTACTAGCATTGAGTAAGGAGGCAGTTATTTGTCCTTGATAGAGATCCACTCTTTATGGGAGGCTATTAAGATTTTGAGATAGGATTATAAGCAGTTGGTCATCGATAGAGATTATCTTATGGAGTGGGGTAGCACAACATATGATACATTATTGGTCAAGGAAGATAAGGTGAGTGAACTTACTCAATAGTTTGAGGTGACTTCTAAGATTCTTGAGAGCACAGAGTTGGCTTATGAGGAGTCACAATTTCATTTGGCTGAGATGACCATGGAGTTAGAGCATTTGCGGTCTTCACTACCGCCAGACCCAGTCCATTTGTATATTGAGATGGTTGGTGGTGATTATGTTCTTGTAGTTGTTACTAAGGAGCATGTTGTTGTCACTGACACACATGTGTAGGATTTGGGAGTACCTAGTCCTGATGAGTTTGACATACCAGTGGAGTTGAGTCTCCTGATTGATTCTTCTCACACCGATGACAGTGTGGTACAATTGATTGTGCCACCTTTACAGAGGGATCAATTAAGGGATGGTTTGGCACCATCTTTTGTAGATGGCATATGTAGTTGCAAGTTACACAACTCATAGTATCATCACAACCAAGACAATTTATCAGAGATTGGATTTGGTGTCAATGACTCAGGTACCTATGGTTGTCATATCCATGATGCAATTGGATGTGAGTGTCAGTTAGACAGGGACTTGAGTTTTGATAGAGTTGATGTTTTAGTTGGCTTGAGTTCCACAAAGTGGTTTCTTCTACCGGCATCTACAGTTGGTCTCCAGATAATTTTGTCAGTGATGTCAGTTGTTTGGGTGTTGAGTGCAATTTTTTAGTTGCTGATTTTGGTACTTTTGATGTTGTTGATGCTGATGATTTCTTCACAGGGGTTGATTGGTGATATGAGGGATGTTACAAAACCTTTTCCTTGGGATCCAGGTGGATTGAGTGGTTCATTGTTCTGTGATTGCTTGGGGACAAGCAATTTCAGGAGGGGTAGATTGTCATGTCCCCTTTTTAGGTGACATCACTCAGAGTTGATGATTAGCCTATCATGTGACCCTCGTAGGCTGAGAGGATGGATAGAGGGTCTTGATGGAGCTTGGCTTGGCTTCGATTAGTAGAATTTCTACAGTTCACTTTCATTCAGGCTCTTTCAAACACATTTGGCCTGAGCTCCTATTATTTAGGAATATTTGAGTAGAGCACCCTTGTTTTAGTATGGTCATGTGAAGAATCACTCCCTGATTCACCAGCTTCAGTAGGTTTGAGGATCAGACATATATTGAGGGAGATATTAATATTTGATTGATTTAATCAAATATTAATTATTTAGCATATTTTTAATTGTGAAACCCTAATTCTAATTTAAGAAACCCTAATTAGGGCAAGCACATCTTTTTGAGGGTATAAGGTTTTCTCATGGGAGGCCTTAGAGATTATGATTGATTATTGACTATTGATTTTGAATAATTCTTCTATGAAGACGGAGCCAAGGGTTCCAGGATTCCATTTGCATTGAAGAACATCCACTCTTCATTGTGTGTGATTCAGAGGTTGTGAAAGATCAGGCAATCTATTGCTAAATTGAGATATAACTTCATACAAAATTTATCACAGGGTTTTACAAGTTTGAAAGATAACTTCATACAAAAGCTATCACAAGGGTTCACAGGTATTTCTTTATTTTGGGTTTTTGATTCAATAATTATCCAGATATAGATCTTTTGTATTAGCCCATAGTTCTTCAGATCAGGATCAAGCATATAGGTTGTGCTCTATTGGCAGCCGTACGAAGTTCATATAGCTCCATGAAAATCCGTACGCATCAGCAGAAATATCAAGCATCGACATCGGCATGCAGAGCCCTATAGAGACCGACATTAGCTGACCTCTCACTGACATTGGTAGGTTAGTGACCCCAGTCGACCGACGATGGTAGTATAACTGATGTCAGTGACTGTGTTTTTGACACAGTAGGCTGAGACCTACCAGATTCAATTTTATTTCTAGTTTGCTAGAGTAATTAGGTTTTTAAGATAGTATTTTAATATTCTTTTATATTGCATGAGAGAGGATTGTAATTGTAATCATCAGGAACAAGTGATAAGATCTTTGATTTGATATTGAGAGATTATATTGTGGTTAATTTATTTATTTATCTAAATTTATCTCCAAAATCATATCTTTATTCATGCAAAATAGCAAATAAGCAAAATATAGAGAAATAGTCAGGAAAATATCTAGTTTTAGATTTGAGGGGAAATTGGGGATATCACAGTGGTATCAGAGCTTTTGTATTGCTATATATCAAAGTTTTTGTTAAAAACAAGAGACCCTAAGAAAGGGACATCACAAAAAATGTTTAAGAATATTTGGTAACTAACACTAGCTCTCACCCATGGATGCATACCCCTTATAGTGGTGCAAAGAAAGCCAAAAATAAGACTAGGTGCCAATTCCTTAGTCTATAGAGTCAAAAATATGGAAATTTCATAATAAACACCCATAAAAAATGTAAAAAATAAGGTTATACCAATATAAATAGAATAAGAGGATAGGAGAGTGAACACATGATATAATAAACACCAAAATGACCATGAAAATAGGGCTCAATGAAAATGGGCAACAAAATAATGAAACTATATAGTGTACATTATTTTACACAAACCTGGACTTATTCAAGGAGGTGTTTTAAATGTCTAAAATTAACTGGCATCTCTATTATCTCACCACCCAAGTCTCTCAAGAGGAAATTGTGTTCCCTAATTATATAGTCAATAGAATAAGGGCCTATCCACAAGGCATCCAATTTTCCATCCTTTCCTTTCTCCTCATGATTGCTATCCCATAGTAAAAATAGATCTCCTACTTGAAATTTTCTAAGAGCAACCTTTATGTTGAATACTATTTTGAGTATTTCCTTAAACTTGAAGTGTCTCTCATGAGCTTGTCTTCTAGTTTCATCAAGACCAACAATTTGATTCATTCTACTTTCATAGTGGTTGATTTCATTATCTCGTTCTAGTTGTTCCAAGAACTAATAGGTTCACAACTTCAAATTCATATGTAAAATATCCTGGGCTCCATAAATACTATCAAAAGGGATTTTACTTGTAGCTCTATTAGGCATAATCCTACCAGCCCATAAGGCAAATGTTAGCTATTCACACCAATTCTTCTTGTTAGCTTTCAAAGTTTGTCTAATCATTTTGAGCAAGTTATTATTACTAGATTACGCTTACCCATTTACCTAAGGGTTGTAATTAGAATCATAAGTTAATGTGATCCCATATTCATTGCATAATTCCACCAAATGTTTAGCTATGAATCTCATGCATTATTAGTAATTACCTTGATAGGCACATGAAATCTATAAATAATTTGACTCAATAGAGAGTCCATAATCACTTCGTGTGTGGACTTCTTTTTAGGGACCCCTTCAACCCATTTCATAAAGTAATCAGTTGTAACCAATATCCACCTATCTCTAGTGCTTCATGAATTAGTGATCACCCAAATGAAATTGGTTCCACATTCTCTAAATAGACCTTTAATCATTACATGTTGTAGGGGGAGAGAACCAAAAAATTTGAACCTTCCAAAAAAGAGTTGACATTTCTCACATTTTCTAACTTTATGAAAACCATACTTGAATGGTGATGGCCACCAATAACTATTTGTTATAATTCTATGAGTTATTAATTTTGGTGAAAATTGACCACTACACACCCCACTACGAAATTCTTAAATCAAATCTATTTTTTTCCCTCTACTAGGAATCTTAAGAGAACCCCTTCTAGACTCTTCCATACCAATGCATTATAAGTCAAGAGATATTTGTAGGTATCTAGTTTTACATTTATCCTATTAATTTTATCCAAGTCAGGGGGATAATTTGCAATGTCTTTATATGATAGAGATATGCTAATTCTACTCAAAGAATCATAAACATTCAAAATAATAGTGTTTACCTCTACGACTTATAAATTGGTCTTAGCCATGAAATTGGATAGACCCATCCCTCTCACCACCTTGGTGGTCTAGATATCCATGTCATACTCTTTCAACTTGTTGACTCACATGCATCTCTTGCCTGATGCTTCAATCTGAGTTAAAATATCCTTCACCATTGTATCTGAGATCTAAGAAATAATATTTGAACTCAAAATATAAGGTTTGAATGTATTAATTGATTTCAATAAGGTGAAATATTATTTTTCCATTATGGTATAGTTTATTTTAGATCTATGAATATCTTTTATAAATAAATCTATGGGATGTTCATGACCATCATCACTCTTTTATGTAACAAAAACTAGGTATTATGTGATGAAAAGAGAATATGTGAAACTCTCTTGTTTAATTAGGACAGTGGAATACTTTAAGTATCCTTTGATGTGATTAAATGTTTGCATGACCTTCTCCTCCCACTTGATGGTTTCATATTTATTCAACATAGAAGTAAAAGGTAGAGTGATCTATAGAAAGTTAGACACAAACCATCTTACAAAGTTGATTTTCCCAAAGAATGACTAAATTCCATTCTTTTACTATGTGATAGGCACTTTATCAATAGCGTCCACAATTTTCAAATCAGTCATGACACCATCCTTAGACATGATATGTCCTAAAAACATAACATTTTATACTAAAAAATGACATTTCTTAGAATTAATTGAAATACCAAATTCCCTACATCTAATGCACACTTTTTCTAAAATCTCTAAATGTTATTTTCTATTTTTAGTGTACACCATAATATCATCATAATACATAGATATGAACTTGTTAATTGAACTTGAAAAATAAACATATATAGCTATCTAAAATGTTACATTGACATTCATCAACCTGAAAGGTACCCTCGTATAAATAGAATTGCCCCAAGGGGTTGTAAAATCAATCATGTGTCTCTCAGATTCTTTACCATAACTTGATTATACCTTGACAAACCATTTAATGTGGAAATTTTTTTTGCTCTTATAACACTTTTTATCAGGTTATCCATATTAGGTAGGGTTAGTTATCCTTTAAATAAGCTTTATTCAAAATTTGAAAGTCCACACACAAGTGAATGCCATTATTCTTATTTCTCATAGGGACTAAGTTCACCACCCATGATGAATATCTTATGGGATGAATAATCCCACCATCCCTTAGCTTTTTCAAATCATCTCACATCTTGGTGGCTAAGATATTGTTAATAGGTCTTTACTTTTTCCTAAAAGGCTTGTTATCAGGTTATAATGTGATTACATGCTAAAAAAAATCCTCCCTATATGCTTTCAATTTTAAATAAGACCATGCCAAGTAGTCATGATACTTATTTAACAACTACATGTAAGTATATTTTTATAATAAACTCAAGCAAGTACCCATCTAGACTTTCTTTGGAATTTTATTAGATTTCAAATTGCAATTAGTTACATCTTTTTGATATAAACAAGTCTCTTGTTTTAATTTGGTCCACTCCATCAAGAAATGCCTCTAAAATCATCAATCCCCTATGGATAGTGTTCATCTATATTTGAATGAAATCTTTCTAAAATAAGGATTCTTTCCCATCATAGGTCTGAACCATGGATTATAAGTCTATAATTTGATCTTGAAACTTAGATTCATAATTTAGAAACCTTCTAATATTATCATCATCATCATCAAAAACTTTTCAATGATGGATATTGTATAGGATTAAAGGTATAACCGACACCTCTACTTGTTACTAATAGTGAGGGTTCATGTTTTCAATTTCAAACTGAGCATCTAACCTTGTATGTCTAACAGATTCTTCATTGAAACTTCTAACATGAAAAAATATATTAAAAGTGTCAAAGAATTATAAAAAATCCCATACAACATTCCCATATTGTTTCAACCTTTTATTTTTGGTGGTATAATCATTACGAAAACCACTATCTAGGAATAACCAATTACAATTAGACTTGAAATTCCATGTTTATGATATATTCTAAAACCAAGCTAGAGTGCATCATACTCAGTAGTATTATTTGTGAACTCAAAGGACAAATTTAAATAAAATATCAAAGATTTATTATTTAGGGCATAGAAGATAACGCTAGCTCTATTTTTAATATTAATGCAAGCCCCATCAAATGACATTTTACAAACATCATCACTTTCATTATCAAACCAAACATCAAGAACAATTGGTTGTTCAACACAATCTATATTCCCAACAAAGTTACCTAATTAAACATCAGTATGCAACACTTCATTTAAATCTTACTTCAGATCTTCAAGTACATGCAACATCCTAGGATCTTTATGAATTTTGACCATATTAACATCCAAAGGAATAGTGGCATATGAAATATCCATCTACACACTACCACCCATGATGGTATTATATTTTTTGACATCAACATCCCCCATTTAGGAGGGAAATCCACAACTACCAAATCTATATTCAATAACATACCTCGATGAACTACCAACTATGAATATAGGATTTCAATAATGGGAGAATATTATGTTGTTAGTGAATGAAATTAAAATCCAAATAAAACACACTAAAGAAAACACCTTAATCTTATCTCAAGGATGGATCATGGTGAATAATAAACATAAATAAAGCACAAACAAAATGTAAGAAACTTACCTTTCTTACCTTTCTTGATGCTCAAAGATTTTTCTTCAATTAGTTTTCCTGAATTATGCCTAAGAGGTCTTCATCAATGGAGTGTTGCTACCTTCATCTTTTCTTGGCACCATTTTCTTGGCTTATGATGGATTTAGTTTAATATCTGGTCATAATAACACTAGATCAAGATATTTCTTGAATCTATTTGGGCATGGTAACTCTGGCTTAAGAAGAGCTTAAAATTTAATACACAAGGCCTCCTATTTATATATTTTACAAACTGACCAGAATGAACCTAAACTGTCCATCTCAAGATGAAGATGTGTGGCTAAGAATCTATTCAATTTTAGAGGATAAATTCAATAAATTATTTTAAAAATATTTTATGCATTTATGGTTTAAAGATATATTTTTAAGAAATGATGTCACTTGATGATGTTGTTATTCAATATCAATTTCCAAAAATAAATATTTAACAAGTTTCATGGAAAATTAACTTAATATCTTGATTCCAATTAATTAGACTCAAATATGATTTATCAATTTTGGTGTAAATATTTGAAATTGGTGCATAAATTAATCAAGTTGATTAGAATGTCATATTATTGGCCCAAAATATGATTGGATTGGAATTGGGATGCAATATTAGATGTGTAGGATATGTTATCCCATTTAGGATGTTTTTAACAAAAAATAAATAGGGGAATGTGTCTCATCCAATAAATTTGGTAGAAAAGAGCCATATAGATCATCTAAGTGTGAAAATGTCATTATGATTCTAAAATGATCTAATCATAGTTATTTATGTCATTAATTACATCAATTCATTTAATGATACCTTGGCCAAAGTTGGCACTTGAACATGACATATTTAAATATTTTAATGTGTTTTAGTATTTTAGGCCAAATTATGCACTTTGGTAGAAATTGGTCAAAAGCCTAGTTGAAGGTTATTATTGGTCAGTTTTAGGTGTATACACTAACTACAATACCATTTCCTTAAATTTTACAAAAAATAGCACATATCATGAATCCATGGCATAACACTTACCAAAGGTAGATATTATTTTTACTCCAAAATCATTAATAACACCCAAAGACATCACATTGTAAGAGGTTTTGTATCCAAATGTCTAATTGTGAACAATTAAAACATTAATCGACTAGGTCATGTAAAATATATCAACCTACATTTGAATCTCAATCAATTCAATCCCTAAATAAACCTCTAAGGTTGGTTCTACAACCTCATCTAACTTTGCATCATCATGTAGGAGTGTTTGGGGTGAAGTCATCTCATTAGAAGCTGCATTCTTACTAAACTCCAAATACTCAAATGCTATCTTCCTATGTTCAGGTATTCATAAAAACTCAAAAATTGGCACAATAATTTTAAGTTATCTCAAAACCTAATCCATATCACACACACTAGGCTGAGGAAGGGTAGTATTAGCAGGAAGAGTGATAACACCTTCAATTGGAATACCTTCATTTATAATGAGAGTGGGAATAGGTTAGGATGAATTAGTATTCTTAACAACAATTTTTAAGGGTGGATTTCAACTTACATCACTCACACCCTTATGAATACTAGATAATATGGGTTATCTACTCTTGGTTAGAACACCTATTTGCTTAACAATTTGGGAAACAAGTGCTTGTTTAAAAGGAATAGGGACTTATTTTGTTTTCTTAACTTACTATCATCCCCTACCCTTGGATTTATAGGGGTAATATCTTGAGGAGAAACACCTTATTTCATGCTTCTCAAACTATACTTTTTTTCTTGGGTAACTATTTCATTAATTAGTAGTTACTTCTCTTCAATAGAAAGAATTCCTACATCATATTTATTAATCATCATGGATATTAAGAATTCAAAACCATGATTGGGTAATTCATATGCTTGTGTCATATTTACATCACAAACAAACTCACAATTTGGGACACATAACTTTTTTTATTGTACTCAAAAATTGATCAATGGTAGTAAAAATCAATAATTTTATGGCGGTAGACAATTTGCTTTAGGAGATATGACAATCAAACATCAAAATCTCATCATCTACAGATACAAACTTAGGGTCCTCTATATCTTCATCAATTCATTCATCAATATCATAAGGAAAATGGGAGAGGAAGCATGTATCACACTAATCAATGTCAAGATCACAATCTACAACATTAACTTTGGCATTTAATGGATCAATAACTTCTTTTCCAACTCTTATATTCTAGTTTCTATCATTTTGGGTAGTTCTCTTCCCTTTATCATTATCTCAATTTTGAAAAGAGGGTCTTCCTTGTGCTTAATTTTAGTTTTGATTTCTCTATTTAATAGAAGATACACTAGGGTTCCCCTTGTTAGTGCTAGCCCACTTGTATGATATCTCATTGATAGTAGTTGTTAAGGTTTTCATAGTTTCCTCAAGGTTTTTTATCTTAGTCGGCTGACTCTTTTCTAGATTGATCAACTTTGCATCAGCTCATTTGTTTAAGGGTTTACCCATAGCCTATATATTATTTTTAGTTTGTTTGGCCATATTGAATGCCAGCCTTAGCTTTTTAGGAGCCTTATCCCTCAAGAAGTATACAACCTCATTGTAAAAGGAATCACATTATTTGATCAATCAAGTTGTATCACTAGGCCTAATATTTTTAAGAAACATCATCATAGTCTTATTAAACATGGTATTAAAATACTACACACACTCATTACGTTTCTTCTTTATGTTTTCAAACTCATCAAGAAGGAACCTAGGATCAATTCTATCATCATACTATATTTTTTAAACATTCATCATTTTTTCCAATAAATTTATGCATCCATGGGGAAGGGAAATTAACCACTCATGAGCATCTTCTTCTAGCATGTGCATAAATATCTTAATTCAAACATCCTCATGATATACATCATAATATTCAATGACAATGTGTAAATACCTCAATTTGTTATCACTAATCACTACATTGTTCCCATAAAACATAGGGATGTGGTTCCTTAATTCATTCAAAACATCATTGGCATAGCCCTCCATATCATCAAAATTAATTGGTTGAAATCTGGGAATCTTTAATGTAGGATGTTCATTCTCATTTTGATTTCTATTCATAATGACTAGTTTAGTGGTGGGTTCAAGATCATATGATAAAGAGTTTTGAAGTGGTGAGTGAGGTGGACCTAGGGGATCAAACCTATGAGGAAATTTAGCTAGTTAACAAGGTGTTGGGTAATAAATAAAACTATAGGGTATTGATTTATCAAAATAACTATGATAATCTTCAATAATAGTAAGTTCACCAAACAAAAGTTTAGGTGTACTAGAATCTTTACTGTCCAAACACTCCTTTGTAACATAATTGAGTCCTTCAATTGGCCTCCATATTTGTCTCCTTATTTTATGATGAACACTTAAGGGTGAGACAAGCTACTTTGATGAGTCACAATTTAAGAATATATCAATCCTTCTATCTTTGAAAGCAAGAGAACACTCAAAACTAATAGAACTAAAAATGAGAACTTATCTTCATTGAAACTAGATAAAATGTTGGAGTTGACACTAGAATAAAACTTGTAGAATATAAAATTTTACAAACTTACAATGATATATATACTAAAACTACACTTTACTAAAGTGAGTGTTGAGATATGAGAGAAAAGACACTAAAAATCTAGATTCACACTCAAAAGAGATAATCACTTTAAAACATGAACAAGTAACCATCTCTTTACAATAGATTTAACATAGGTTAATTGATCAACTCTTTCAGTCCCTAGCAATGCAAGTCCTAAGATATCTTCCCCAACAATGGTGCTAGTCTGGTATTCCATAGTTGATGGACCAAAGTAGAAAAACACACTTAAATAACCTCAAATTTAAAACACATGAGATAATATGAGTAAACTTAGTCTAAAACTACTCATCTAAGGTTACTATATCAAATATTTATTGACAAAGAAATTCATAATATTAACAAATACAACCCCCTTCAATATTACTTAGCAACACATGTGCCAAAGTGTTTTCCTTAACAATAGTAAAAGTGAAGTATTAGCTCCCATTTGTACACCTCTTGTACTCAACCTTGCACACTTGGGTAGTATGGTAAACTTGGATGATAAACCCAATATTATGTCACTATAGCTGGGGAAATGTTTAAGATCAAGATGAATAAACACAAATAATGATTGAAAGTCACTAAAAAAGGGTATGGTTATCTCCCTAATACATTTAAATCTACCTAAACCAAGGTAATAGTACCTAAGGGGTATCTTGATTGCATGGATGAATATTATAGTTAAATATCTATGGGGATTATTGACAAAAAAGTACAAATCTTACTAGGGCATAACCAAGTTTGTTCACTTCACTTGGGAAGAGTTATCACACAAAATGAACAAATGCTTTAAACTAGACATAAACTACTAAAGGAATATTATAGGGTGACTTTAACATTCATTTGTAAAGAAACTTCTAACAATAGGAGCCTAATGGAAGATTCTAGTGCTAATCTTGTATGAAAAAACATGTATAAATTTAAGACTTGTAGTTTTGATGCATCTATAGGCAAATAATACTCATAATAGTCAAAAACCTGTATTATTTATAGGGATAGGGAAGTTAGGATGAATTAGGTAGATACAAAAGAGTGGTGTGGTGGATTTTATATAGTAGGAATTCCTTAAATAAGCATGTTATCATTCACTGAAAGAAAATGTAGAATATTGAAAGATAAGTTAAATAAATTATCAACAATCATTTGCATTCATTGGTGCAAATATAATGTAAATATTCAAATGATCCTTAAAACCTTAAAGCATACACTAAAAGTATAGATTAAAACACTTTTTCCTATCAAATCCATAATTATAGGATGTCCTTAAAAGACTATCAACATAACATTCCCAAATCGCACTATAAAGATGGATTTATAACCTGGGTTTATAACATAAAACTCTATATGCAATCAATTAGACCATGGAGATTATATTATTACATTTCATTAACAAGATAAAATAGAAGTCACACCTATTTTCTAATAACTTGTAAGCAAATCTTGCATACTTGATGTTCATAATTTTAACATGGAGGAAAACATAGTGAGTTTATTTTGAAATAGGGGAGACATTTACAGTATTCTCTTAATTTTGGATAATGGTTGTACATCTGCAACCACCTTAGTAACATAAGCATAAAACATAGAATAAGGATCCTAAAAATGAAAAGGCCTCTACAAAAAGGATATATTTTGAAGTTGAAAGAGCTTAAGACATAATAAAACCAACATTAACCTTGTAAAGAGGACAAACCCTCTTTAATTATATAAATTTCTCACCGTAAATATTTTGGGAATATGCTTTAGCTAGAAGATTCGCTTGATCATGACTGTAAGCTCATTCTTTTGTATGAAAATCAACTAGATAAATTCTTGTCCATATCATGATAATATTTGATAACAAACCCTTGATCTCCTTGGCTATATATTTGGTGTACTTGAGTTTGAGGGAGAACTTTCCCTTAATATAAAATAAACTTATTGTCTTCATGTGTAACTATATTGAATTACCTTCAACTAATCATTTACTCAATTGGAGTCTTATGGATAGCTTCCGTCTTATGCAAGCCAAAGGATGGCCATTGTTTTGTAATGATTCAATCAGATTGCTCAAATTGTTATGGAAGTAATGAAATATCTATGGCCATGTGAAAAATCTCCTTCTAATGGCTGACCTTGATCTCAAAACCCTTTTATTAAATGTATTCCATATAGTTATTCAATAAGTGCCGAATATTAGAAAATGTAACTGAGATTATTTTTAATTTTTTTGTTGTTTTACTTTAACATGCTTTATTCACATTTTATCTTTTACCCTTTTAGGGTTTCCAAAAAAATAAATAATTCTTAAGTGCATTTTTTTCTATTTATTACCTTATGGGGGACTTTGGAACCTTTTTGTAGTTTTCCATTTTCTTGGCCTATTAGGATTTTAGACCCTAGGTGTAACTTTGCAATTTGGCAGAAATCTAGAAATTCAATGCACAGTTGCAATTTTAAGTTTCATAAGTTACATTTTGGCTTTGAGTTCCACCCAAAAATTCTATTGTGGACTTGAAAGTTTCAAATGCAATTCACAAATTTTAAAATTTAAAGTTGTCTTTTGCATTGAATGTTTCACTTTGAATCTTTGACATCATGTTGAATGGTGGGTGGTAGACATTTGTGTGCAATTTGAAAATTACACATTTTCAAAATGGAAAATTACACATTTTCAAAATTCAAAATTGCATCTTCCTTTGAAATATATATGTACTTCCCTTCACTGCTTATAGATGAATCTTGACCCAAAAGCAATCTTTTATACTCAATCGCTTCTCTTAATTCTTTATTTGGCCTCTACATCAACCAAATCATACCATAAACTGCTACTAAATGTATTTCTAAACCTATGTAGAGTCATCCTAGAAGGTTCCGTCTTAGACTCGGATAGTCCTAGATTTTTATTTATCCCATCTAAAATACCTCTACCTCTAGCATGAATGCATAAATGCTTAAAATCAATCTTAAAATTGGGAATATGAGTCTTCATCTCTAGTATGTTTCTTATTTCATCTATCCTCTTATCTTTGCATAGGAAACTCAATATTGTGTGGCACATAACCTTATTAGGATGACAACCCTTATCAAGCCTTTCTTTCAATAGTTTTAGAGCATCATCAAATTTATGCACTTGACAAAGACCCTTGACAAGAATGTCAAATGTCATAATGTTAGGAAAAATTCTCACCTATTACATTTGGTTGAAGTTTTTTTTATGGATTTTATCTAACTATTTTGCAATCAAAATCACATGGATGACTATGTTATACATTGAGAGATCAGGATTGTAACCATGTATTTACATCTATTTTGAACACCCTCAAGGAATCTAAAAATATGACCACACAATATAATAAATCAATAGATAATTTAATGTCCCATAAGGGAATGTATTTCTTATTTTAATCAATAATTTCATCACTCTACCATCTCCCAAGCATATTTTGATTTGATTCCCCTCATTTGGTGGAGTTGAAATCACTCATTCAATACTGATTTTTAATTTGTTTGAATTAAAAATAAAATAATTTTTTTCCATTTTTATACCCTAACAATCAAGACATTACATAAAATAGATACTACATCTGAATATAAAATATTTTAAAATGACTCGAGTATAATGACCCCAGCTAGGAAAATTTTATGACATAAATAATCTTAGACAAAACTTAAATCTATTTTAAATGATAGACTATTGAATTTTATTCATAATAAAACATACTTGATTTACAAAAATGTTACTATGTCTAATAACCTAATAACATTAAAAAACACAAAAATATTTCTAACATTCCTTTTTCATTTTGACATATGTAGAAACTTAGTGACTCTAAAAGAGTCACCTTTAAAATTACCACTTGATAATAGACTATATAACATAAAAATATGAAAAGATTTGACAAATAAAAAAACTATTTGGATAACATACACTAGAATACCATCAAATAAATAACTAAAAGTAAAATTTTTATTTAAGACAACAACTATTTGGATAAACCAAATTTACTTTACTAAAACAATTACAAACAAACCTGCATATAGTTTAAAGATAAAGGTAATCACAACAAGGGAAGGTGGAGAGTGTTATTATACTAGTAGTAAGGACAACTAGATGTGCCGATATGCTAAAATATATGCACCATTGTCCTAGTTTGTGTTTATATGCTAAGAAAACCAATATTTTATTATTTTATTTAAATCAAGAAGAAACCACATGTATTGATAAGATGGTTTTTAGAGTAAGTAGTAGGTATAACTAACATTAAACATATCTAATGTTGAGTTGAAGATAACATAGATTGGAGGTGTTATAAATATGAAACCAATAAGAGTGATACACGATAATAATGGTCAATATAATCCAACAAAAAAAATGTATGCATCCAATCAGAATCCACCACATGATTAGCCCTTTATAAGTCTGAAAATCCTTAATTCTAGGCATGATAACCAGATTTGTAACTAGATGTTAATAATAGAGGATCTAAACTCAAAGAAAAATATTTTAAACAATCAATATTATATTTCATATCATTCATAATGAACTGCATATTAAATACATATATGGGAAATGTATTTCCTATACATGGGATAACTATATCACTACAAAATATCACCTATTAACCTCTTAACCCAAATATGTAATATATTGTTTACAAGAATATATTCGTTTAACCTACTAATGAATAATAATGGTATTAACCATATGGTAAATGGTAAATAGTAAATAGTAATATACCCAATGTAAATACTTAACCCTAGAAAAGAAAAATATCAATATTCAAATAGAAAATATATTAAGTAGTAGCCCACTCATCATCAAGATCTGCAAGTAATCCTATCAAAATATGACTTTTATCTATCAAGTATTTAGTATATTTCATTATAGTTTTAGGGGACTTAACTAGTTTTGTGCCCATATGACTACCCTTATCATCTATTTTTAGCTTTATCTTTTTAACCATATAGGTAATCAAAGGTGAATATGAAGCTAAAAGATTGATTTCATAATTTTTGATCACTGAAATAAGCAAGCCTATCTTATTCATGTGAATAAAGTGGAAACTAATAAGGAATTAATTCATAACACCCTATAGGTCTAATTATTAGTTTAGGTCATGGATCTTTGATATTCAATGACACAAGAGAACATGGATGAATTTTTTTAGTCGTTTGGAGATCATTTTTAGAAGTGTGTACCCTATGTTAAATAGAATTATATGGAAACAACTATGCAAAAATATGCATATAATGGTAATAATCACTTATAGTTACTCATAGATCAGGATGATATTTTCAAAGATTTTTTCAACCTCTATTTTTGTAGATATAAATATTATTAGCTAGTAAATAGTTTAACACAATCTAAAAAGTATGGTCCATATCATTAAAATGAATGGACATGTAAGTACCATAATTAAAACATCTGAAAAGTTTAAACATCTCTACTACCATGGAAAATTTTACATATATAAGCATGCCCCTATGGAGGAGTATCTTCTCTCCTATGATCATTATTATGTACCCAATTATTCCCATCTAAATGATGTGAAATTTGAAGAGTCGAATTAGATATTTTTATAATGAAATGTAGGACATTAGTTTAAAATCAAAACTCTATCTGTACTTTAAATCCTAATTTATCAATATACAATGACTCCATGAAAATATATCAATCTTGAAAATAAACTTTCAACACTTAGATTAATTAAATAAATAAAAGAATATATTATACATTGTTTTTATATAAAATAGTAAAAGAGTTGATTGAAAATGAAATTTAATCACATCCATGCTACTAATAAAAATAATATCAACCTTTATATTGTAAACAAACTATTAAAATATATGAATCCAAATCCATGTAACTCTATTCTCATTTAATTTCACATATTTTTTTAAGGCAAAACTCTTGTTTCAAAATCATAAGGAAAAATTGGCTTAACCTTATAACATCAATGTTATAAACTAGATTTTATAGTCACTATAAATGTTAAAAAATCACTATAATTTCAGCTCTCTAAATCAACCAATATATTTGGCTATGGAAATTTATGCCAAAGTATCATTGAGAAACCACTAAAAACCAAGACAAGGAAAATGAATTCAAAAATTCAAAACTAGTGTACATGATTTACTTCTCCAATCAATGTATCACAATAACCCATAATTAATTTTGAACAAGAAGTACATCTTGAATAAAATTATCCAAGATATCAATATTATGACTAAAAATAATCAAATTCATCACTTTTTCAAATAAACCTTGCTTCTAAAAGAGAAAAAAAACAATCTAAAACAAATTTTTCAAAAATAACTTATTCTAATTCAATTGTAAACACATAACGTAAGAACCATTCTATATATTTGATCCTTCAAAGATTGTTCAATAATAATAACTTATATATAGTAAAAATTCAATGATAGTGTCATTAAAACTATTAATCATATATCCATTATATACTTATAGAACCTAGATGTAGTTTGATAGTGGAGTAAAAATAAGAATTAAACATAATAACAACTTATGAATACCAAATTAAAAATATGGTTATAGGAAAACTAGTAATTTCTCATAAATTTACCAAATTTTCATTCATCTATAACTTGATTAGAACATCCCTAGGAGAACATGACTATATGTGAATAAATAACTTAAACTATCCATTCATAGATTCTTTTGAGCCATCACAAAAAGAATATTTATGAAAAATGTAATCATCTCCTAACAAACATATCATTCATTGATAACCTAAAATCGATTATGTAACTCATACAACTTATCCTCAAACAACTTCTTATTATGAGATATAATAGACATGAAGGAGGAATGAAAACTTATATTATATTGAAATATACATCTTATGTTAAATTAAAAGAATGAAAATAAAGATAGTCATTCTTTTCAACACATTGTCTAAAATACTTCCATACCAAACAAATGTTGATCTTAGCATCTTTTCAAAATTATAATTCATTTTTAGCCCAAAAAATATATATCTTAACAAGCTTTACTTTGAAATATCAACACCTATAAAACCATTTGAAGGATAACATTAAAATACATACACATGGAGAATTTTACCATTGAACCAAAATTTTATGAACCTTCCATGAATTATCATCTATTGCAGATAAAATCCAAAAACATATGATTGATATCATTTTATAACGTGTCTCCAAACTAAACACAACAATACTTGACATGCATCATATTTCCATAAAACTAGAGTCTAAAACCTAACTCTTTGAAGTCATCGATATTTGAAAACAAGCTTCAAATAAATATGAGCTTTTACCGTTCTATCCTTTAAGGCCATGGAAGAAAAATAGTAAAAGGTAAATTTTTTTTTTGACATTATCATTTAAGCAGTCAAATAAATTCTTATTTTTCATTACAATAATGACCATTGTAGTTCCAACATACCTTTATTCTAAAAATAAAAATAGATTCACAAAAATCCTTCCATGTTCAATCCTTTTCTTCCTTCCACTAGTAGATATTTGATTCCACCTTAAAGCTTGAGAAATAAATATCCAAATGTGAATAAATACTTTTTTATATGAATTGGCTGAGAATTAACAATTCACTACTACATATTTGATTTCTATTTCTATGCTCATCTTGTACTGATAAGTTTAGTGGTTCTATTAAGTTAAACACATCACTACCAATTTAGTAATCACTAAAACCCTTCAAAATATCTTGCCAATGGATCATAAAACAATACATGTACACTAATATTATATGAAATTAAATACCTAGGATTCAAATAGATCCCAAATAAATATATACATAAAAATTTATATCGAAGTATTAAATTCACATTACTCAAAACCTCCATCATGGTACTATCACAATACTTAGGTTGAGTTTGAAATTAATTTCAAACCATGGTCTCAATTACATTTGAGATGTATCATCATACACCATAAATCATCCACTTAAACACCTTAGCAATTTATGCCATGCTAAATATATCACCTTATAAATTAACAATTTAAATTTAAGATTTAGGTGTTTGTACTCATGTAAAACCTAGGTGATTACTAAGATTAGTTTATGCATTAAGTTTAAATCAAACATGTAACACTTAATTTAGATAATAATAATTTATTCAATATATGAAATGAATATGATATCAAGGTAAGAAAATAACATCATCAAGCATGTCACATAACCTCTCATGGGTTTGAAGACTAAACAAATGAACTCAAATGTAACTCTAAAAAAGATATTTTTTGATATACATAATTATACCCTTTTCACTAATACATCTATTCATGTAAAATATACAAGATAGTGTGATTTATTCAACATAGATATAGATACATCATTTGTAATTGAAATTAGTTAAATGAAATCTCACAACTCCCACTATTTATACAAATTCAACTCATAAAATAATTACCCATCCACATATATGATCATAAAAATATTAAATGCATTTATTTGTCACCACTTATGCTTTTTTAACCACTTATTAACATTCAAGTAATAATTTAATTAAATGTGACCATCAATAATGATTGTTTATAATAAGAATGCATTATAAAAATGAAATAAAATGATAGAGACCCCCATATGTAGTTCTAAATTTTATGATACTATGTAATCTCTATAGAATAATTTCTACGTACATTCAATTTTTTTTAAAAATAAGATGGGTACCAAAAATAGGCATAAATTGCTAGCTAATTTTAGCAATGTAAATGGGTAACAATAATAAAATTCCTATTGAAAAATAAATCACCTGAGAGTATGATCTAGGTTAAATAATTTCTCAAGAAGTTATGTACAAACCCCATTCACAATGATGAATTATTAAGGGATAAAGTATTTATCATTCCTAGCATAGAGAATTGGATATAATAGATAGGGGAGTTCAAGCTGTATATATATTAAATTAAAAAATCATAAATTAAAAATTCTAAAAATTAGTAAATATTTTAACTCATTTTTAACTCAATTTATATTTATTCATACAAAAATGAGTATTATCATATAAAATATATTAGAACAATTGACAAAATTATAGTGATATGACAACTTCCATTGTATTATTTTCTCAAAATAAATATTTCATCCAATGTAACCAATATTTATGTAATTAAAAAGTAATAGAAAACAAACAAAGAAACAAAAAGAAAATAAACCAAAATTTAAAAAAAAAAAAAAAAAAGAAAAAAATGAAAATGAGATGATGATAAAATAACTTCAAATGATGTCTATTGACCAAATAACACAATCAAATTCTATCAAGTTCTTATAAAAATATATTATTCCCATGAATCGCCATAATTATATAAGGACCATGCTAAATAAAATAAATCTTATGATGATTATATGAGTCCTCATATTCTTTGTCTCAATAAAAGACAAGATCACCTACTTTAAAAGTTTTACTAGATTTTTTTATCAAATAACTTATTTAATTTTTCTTTATCCCTTTATAAATTTTGAAAAGCATTAGCTTTAGTTTAATATAATACTATAAAATAATTAAGTGTTTTTTAAATCAAATTGGTATCACTTGATAAAACTATAAATAAGTATGATCAAAATAAATTTGAATTTCAATAAGTAATTTAGCTTTCAAATACATAATCTAATAATAATGAAGAATAATTAGTATTTAATTTAAAAATGGTACAATTAGAACATAATGCTTCAAATTTATTAATATGTCAATAATTTTATTCTTGTCAAATAATATTTCTTAATAGAAATTAAAATTTTATGTGTAAATTTAACTTGCACATTTCATTGGGGATAATAATTTGAATAAGAACTTGAAATAATAGAATATCATCCTAAAAACTCTATATATTTATTTAAAATAAATTGAGAATGGTTATCTAAAATCACTTCATATGGAACACCAAATCTAGAAAATATCTAATTTTAAAAGAATGAAATAACTTTGCCTATAATATAAGTTTTAAGTGTTTTAGTCTCATGCCATTTCATTAAATAATCCATAGTGGTTAAAATATACTGATGACAAGTAGAAGAAGGTGAATTTATATCATAAGTAAAGTCAATACCCTAATATTTAATGATTTTCATGTAATTTAAATATTTAAGGGCATTGTTCATAACCTATCTCTGCCAACAAATAATTGACAAGGTATACATACACGAACCAACATATAAGCATCTTCAAATAAATTTGGTCAATAATAACATTTATATAAAATTTTATAAGAAATATGTTTTTACACATGATTACCACCATAAATTCCTTCATCACATCATTTAACATCTTTTTAAATTTTATCATGGGTTAAACTTCTCAATAAAAAACTATCTATGCTCCTATAAAACAAATGTTTTTCTAATAAACATAAATTTAAACCTTGGAAACTCAAATATCATCTTTGTCTTTTGTCTAAATAATTATGACAAGCATGATTTTGGAAATAATAAACCAAGTCATGATACCAATAACCTTTAGTTAGTAAATAATTTCAAACATTCATTTCATGTTCAAATTTAAAATTTTTAGAGAAATCAACAATTTCCTTGGACTAAAAATCAGGGCTAGCATTTAAAAAAATCTCAATAGATAGGACCAAAATGTGTAAACTATATGAAACAATTTCATCTAAATTTTTTATTATGTCATTTTATTTTATTGTTTCAGATGTTTTGAAAGCAATATCAAACTCTAGAGTTCTCAAAATCTATTTTACTAACATTTATTGAATAGTTAGTTATTTCAAAAGGTAAGAAAGAACATAAAAATTAGACCATAAAATAACCTTATTTCCCATCAAAAGATAATTATATTTGATCATTGAATAAACTAAAGCTAAAAAAAATAAATAAAATGATACTTATTTTATGTATCTTTAAAAACATGGCTCATATAATCAATAATTTTCTCAGCACTATGTTCATCACTTGTGTGATCATAACACATATGGATTTATTAGTTATAATCATAGAAAGAATGAAGGGTTTAGTAAAAGTAGGTTTAAAAAATACATGGGGTAAGTATAATGGAATTTTAACATTATTAAAATTAGAATTTGCACCTAAATTTCATACATATGATTGATTTTTATTCAATAAAATGAAACAACCCCCCAAAAAAATCTTGGAGTTGTTTTTATCAGTGTGAAAATAGTATTATGTCTGGGCTAACTACATCATTTAGTGAAATAAGGGCAGTTATTTTACACACATCCAAGTGGGAGTTGAACCATAATGTAGAAAATTAACATATAATAATTATCCAAGGTTAAGTAACCAAGCCATTTTAAGTATCGATGTTAAGATTTTGGATAGATAAAAACTCTTCCTACAAATGGGATTACTAACTATCATATTGTAATATATTCCCTATTTGAGAGCAAGTTGCCCCAATTCTAAACCATGAAAATCCCATCTTCAAAGGTAATAAAATCAACCAATAATCATTACTAAATTCAACTAATTATACATTCTACCTTTATTAATTACAATGGATAACAAGATTTCATTGAGGAGGAACATTATACATATCAAAACTAATAATTTATTACTAACAATAATAATGCATATAAGAGATCAAGATAAGGACTACACATACATAAAAATCATCAATCAATACCCAAAACTTACAAGCATATATATTATGTAAGACACCAATTAATTTTCAATGGTGATGCAGAGTGATTCCCTTTAGCCAGTAATTCTTCTTATTCCGACTTACAAACATGCAAGTCCTTCTTGGCCAACACTAGGATTATTTTGTTCTAGTTGATAAAAAACAATCACCTATATAATTCAAGATTCAAAAACCTTTAAAAACTGTAACATAATATTTCAAATCAAATGAAACTACTTTCATCATCCATTTTCTTGGTTTTCACCCAAAAGTCATTCTTTTCCTTTAGCATGCTACTAACCTAGTTTCAAGACAAATAATTTATTATGTTATGTAAAACAAATCATATATAAAAAAATAACTTTTGGAGTACCCTTTATCAATATTATTCTATAAAAAAAATTTACGTTAGGTTTCTTTTAAAAGTTTGGTACCTATAGACTTACCTGGTTCCTTAATTAACTCTACAAATAAGCAAACATCCTTGGTGTAATACAATTATAGACATACAAAGCAATATATTGACACTTTTTGGCAGCCATTATCCTCATCCATCTTAATCAACTCTTTTTTTAGTTTCATACTTAACACCAATACCCTTTTCTTTTTTAGCCTCTTCAACTAGGTCTCTTGTTTGAGCATATTCCAAATTAGCCCCTCAAATTTGTAAAATGTATACCCAGATCACCTTAAAACTAATTAAATAATTTATATTACCTTAAAAATATGTGTATTATAAAATTTATGAATTTTTTAATAGTTAAAATGCTTTCTATGCACCAAACCCTAAATCTATGGTTTTTAAACCACTGTGAAGGTAGAGACCAGATTAAAAGGCATAAATATTATATTAAAGGTTTTAAAACCCCCCAAAAAAATTCATTAGGTATGTATTAACCCCAATAAACTCTTATAATCACTAGATAGTCTCTTCCAATCCTTGGTCAATTCTTTCTAACCCAAAATCAAGCTGAGTATACAAGGAAATAGGAAATTACATGTCTGTATACTTAAGAGGAAGGAACAAAGCATAAAATAAGGAAATATAAAGTTCAAGATAGTCTTAAAAATATTCCAAACACTTAACTTAATTTCATTCAAATACTAGATCATTAGTTTTGTATCATTTCCTTACAGATCATATAATCACTTTTTAATCAACCAAGTTTGTTATAGAATAGAGGGTATTCATTTTTGAAATTGAAGTTACTTATCTACAAGGTGGTTTACAAAACACATTTTAAATTATATTTATATACATTCAACCTTTTTAAAGGTTAATATTGAATTTTTTTCTTTTTTTTACTCTTTATTCATGGGTTTAAAAGTTTGAAAGATTATAGAGGTTACCTGTAGTCACTTAACAGGGTTTGTATAGACTAATACCCATAACAACATGAAAAATAGATTCAAAAAATATTTTAATACTCCATAATTCATCTCATAAATATAAATAAACTCTTTCTCAATGATTTAGAGATTACTCCTTCCAAAAACACTCTCGCAATACCCATAATCGACTCCTACATAGACTATCTAAGGAAAATAGGGTTTTTTATTTTGAAAAGATCTATGCACTAAAGTCTATTTGTTTTACATGATTATTAAAACCAACAAAATATTAAATATCCTTTTTAGACTAATTTAAATATCTTTCAAAAAGTATATTTTATCATTTAGATAAATGTAATCAAAATAAATACATTGAATGACAAACAGGGGTCTTCTACTCAAAACCATTACACAGGTTTTATTCATGCAAAAATATAATTACCTAACATTTTATCACTATTCCATGCATTTCAAAATATCAATACACATTCAAACACTACCTTTCAATAAAATAATTGACTATGATCAGATTCCTTTGATTATTATATTGTAAATACAGTCTGTAAGCAATAAAACATAGTCATACACATACTTTGGTTGAATTTTTCTCCATCTTAATCATTTTTTCATGTTTATTCACACTCATATCATTCCTATAAACTATAAAACACTCTATATTCTTTTTACCATATAGAAAAGACTCGCAAAACAAATAGCTAACTATTCCTTAACTCAAAAAAATCTAAGAACTCCCACCCACATAGGGTGGTGACCTTTTAGACTGCCAAATCTCATTTCCAACATGACATAAATATTTAAAACCAATATTAGGACCTCTATAAGACCAAAAATTTCATTTACAATATTTTTTATAAATTACACTTCTTCAAGACTCACTTAGACTTCATTAAAATATCATAATAATTTGAAATTCCCTTTAGGTAGGAAAAACCTCTCATTATTACAAATTTAAATTTTCTCCTACATAAGACTCATTCTAGACTATTTATAACCATTCTAAGATGACCCTACATCAAATGGACACAAAATAATATGGACCACCATATCAATGTTATATGATTAGATATGGACTTAATGATAATTTTCAACCAACTACTACATCAATATGTAGATCATGTAGAGTTTTGATATTTATTAACAAGTGTTTAGTTAAGAGAAAACCAAGTCAAGAGGATTCCTAAAATATATACCATGCATGATAATATAAACTATAAGTTAACGACTACACCTTCAATTATTAAAAGAGGGTAGTGAGTCAAAATAATCCAAGTAATGTTTAACTTGCCATTATGAAATATCCAAGCTATTACATATACTCTTAACACAAGACACTACAAATACTTTTTAATGTAGTGAATAGTTGAAGGCTTACACTTATCAGTCCATGAGTACACTCACTTAGCCTTGTATGAGTATTTAATTTTTTTTACCATAATATATATGAACCATAACATAATTTCCAACCACTTACAAGGTAAAACTGAACTAGTAACTCATTATGGAAAACATTGTCCATTTCAAGTTACTCATATGAAGAGTGCATACTAATATAAGATGAGTTTTATATGCTAAGCCTTATGTAAGAAATAAAACACCAATCCCAACATGTTACATGATTACTTGAGAATAAATCTAACTTTAACAGGTTCCTCTATCTTGGAAATTCAACCAAAGAACCCATTGCTTCATGAAGTGACTATTTTATTGTTATTGCTTCATGCAATAATACATATAAGGGACACATAAATAATGGTTATAAAAATTCCACAATAAGATTAATGTTGGATCTAATTTTATCAGTAAATACTTATTGGTAAGCAAAATTTAACATCCCTCAAATACATGGAATAATTAACAGTTATAAAATAACTAAATTGAAATTGAACATGCCACATTGTCATCAAACTTAGAATTTAAATAATTTAGAGCATCCATTACAAAGAGGGAAAGATTTTATGGTAAGAAGTTAGAACTAGCTATTAAGAACAACACAATTACCAATGTGAGGGTAATAACACATACTAATCCCTCCTCATAATTAAATATGAACATTGATTACTGCCATTAGGTGTATAATAGGCACAACTCAAATATAATTAAGCCAAGATAACTAATTAAATATTAATTAATGTACTAATTGAATTTATTAAGTAATGTTAATAAATACAAGAGCTAAATTAATAAACATAACTCATCATCCAAAGAATAGACCTAATTACAATATCATGATCAATCATGGAAGAACAAGAGAATTTTGTGATAAGCATGAGTGTATCAATAACTTGAAAATTAATTATCTTGTATCTTCCTAATTTCCTCTTTTCATAATGTGAATATGTAAGACTTTATAGTTGGTTATTGAAATACCATTAAGTGTTTCTTATAATATCATGTTCTAGAAGTCATAGATAAATATTGTTTTAAGCAACCAAAGGCATAAGTTTTAAAATTATCATTCACAACATCAATAACTAACATCTATCCTTCATCGTAAATTAATCAATGTTAATAGGGTAAATGACATAAATTAATCTTGCACAAATGAAAGTATGATGTAATGTATTATCTTGTCTATCAAGTATTTTAGTTGTATATAACAGCTACTACAACTATTTACAAGTGAGGAAACCAAAAAAATATACATAAGCATAATACGTTACTATAAATAATGTCAATAAGTACATCTAATAGTAAAATATATAGTAGTGGTTATCCTTATTTGATAGGTCATCATCAAGAGTGTCGAAATGGGAATAAGGCACATGAATAGATATGAAGTAAACCCTCATCACCAACCCTCTAAGCCCAACCATCAGTGACCCTTACCAACCCATCCATTAATTGGATGGTGGTTCTAAAAACCAAGGTTAGGAAGGGATTATGAGAAACTTGGGTTTTCTAATCTATTTGATGACTGAACACATTAATAAAACATAAACAAGAAAGTGACTAAAAAACCATCATCCCAAGATGAGACTAAAATAAATAACTCCCTTTCTAAAAATGTAGAGTGGGTATAATCCACTGTAGGCTATGCAAAGGTCATATCTATAGATTTATAAACCAAATCAATATCTATATCATTTATTAATATCAAACATAAAAACCGTCCAAGCATATGGTCATCCTAAATGTCTTAGCTACTAATCCCTATCTCATGCTCCAATGGACATAATATAGCTTAGCTATTGAAGCCTACTCTAGGAATGATTTTGCTATAGCAATAAAATCAACTAAATCAATAGTAAGATATGAATTTAAAAAAATATAACACAAAAAACAAAAATGCATCCAAAGACATAGTCTAATATTACAATAGATTAAAATAATTAGCACAAATACACTAATCAAAGTATTCATCATGACTCCTATACATATACCAAAATATCACAATAATAACTCAATAATTCAAGAAAAAATAATAATTTAAAATCAATTTAAGTAAAGAATTAATATAATAAATTCTTGGGATCTTCATGACATGTCACAAACTCATATGATCCTTGAATCAAAAATTGGGTTAAACAATTTCACATAAAAACAACTTCCACAATATTCTTTGATGAGGATCAAGTTCTGATATAATTTACTAAATTTCAATAGGGATTTTCCCATATCCAAACATAAAAAAGAGTTTCATAAATGTATATAAAACAAGTTTAAAACTTAAAACATAGTCCTTTCAATGGTTCATCTGAATCCATAAATAAAACAAAGAACCCCTTTCTTAGAAACAATAAATAACTTAATTAAATTTCCAATCATAATTTAAAATTGAAACCTATTTTATAAATAATAAAATGACCCTAATTATTTTGTTTAAACCCTTGATTCATAAAAACCCTCACTCATCCAATAATATCCAAACAAACATCCCATAAAATAAAAATGAGATAAGGTGACCAGGTTTGTAACATGGTTGAATTTATACATACCAAAAATAAAAATGTATTAGACTAATTAATATTAATGCAATTAATAAATAAAAGTTATTCCATAATCAAATTAATCAAACCCTCATTTCTCAAGATAAATCTAATCAACTAGCTCACATAGAAATTACAAGGTATGGTGACTTGCTTACAAGATATAAACTAGGGTTTTTACTATATTTTTCACCATAAATAAGAGATAAAATATTCATAAATCATATTAAAGCAACCCTCAACCACCAAAGTCACATATATTAAAGCAATTAAGATATGTTGACTTAGTTTGAATTTATAGACTAAGTTATTGTAGCCAAATAAATACACAACAGGGTATATAGCTATAATTTTATGCAAAGGAAGAGGGAAGAACAACCCCTAAATCAATTTATTCCAAAAAATATATCCCAATCCAAATAAAAATAATAATAGTTACTCACTTAGAACTTTATAGGTAGAATAATAGCATACTCAAAGGAAAAATAGGACTAGGCTTTCAGGTTTTGATCATCTCTTTAAAATCTTCTCCTCCTCTTTTGGTATCTCACCTTCTCTATCTATTTCACCCCTCTACTAACTTTTCTCCTTTTTCATTTCTACCCAACTCATCCTCCAACATATTTCCCCCTTTTCCCATCATCATCTACCATCCCTTATATTTCATCTCCTTACTACCATTTTATTTTCATTCCCCATTATTTTCTTCCTTCACCACATGCCATCATCCTCCCTTTTCTATACATATCTTTTTCTTCTCCTCCAACTAGCACTCTCCCCCACCACCATTCTCTTTCCTACCCATATCTTTTCCCTACCCATCCACCTAAACACCCTTGCATATCCTTCCCATTTCCATCCTATCCCATAATCCTTTGAAATCTAACATTAAATGTAAAGGGGAGAAAATCCCTTCCTGATGATGTTGACCATCTTTTTATAGGAACATAGCATGCCAACCGTAGAAATACAATCATCATGAAAGACTAGTCAAAAAAATCCCATATGATAATAAAATCTAAGATTTAAATATCGCATGGTCAAAACCAACCAAACAACACCATGTGGTCAACTCTATAGTCCAAGAGGGGTCATGGGGGGGTGTTAGGTGAGTCCACTTAGGACATCAAAGTCACCATAAAAAATAGCTAGATCAATAATTCCAAGGTGGTGATGAGTTTGAGAGAGAGAGAGAGAGAGAGAGAGAGAGAGAGAGAGAGAGAGAGAGAGAGAGAGAGAGAGAGAGAGAGAGAGAGAGAGAGAGAGAGAGAGAGAGAGAGAGAGAGAGAGAGAGAGAGAGAGATCATAAATGGGGAGTTCAAGTGGGTTTAACCAAAATAACCAAAAACATCAATACATGACAACTAAATAGTAGCATCATCAAATCATGAAAATAAAAATTAAGTATACAACAAAGATGACATATTTGTCCATGTACATGAGACCAAACCAAAAATACATATACATACTAGAATGCATCTAACTACTCAAGAACCACCTCATCATCCTAGGTACTAATGTGATCATCTAACTTAGATCACATCAGGTACCTGCAACCACCAATTATAGATCAACAATACCTAAATGATAATAAATAATGTGATATATAAATATAATAAAAACATAAATTACATCAACTAGTCCATATATAATTAGTACAACAAATTAAACATAACATGACCATCAACCTATAGTCAACATGTCAACATATCAAAATCCATCAATAGTCTTACTAAATAAAGGTAATGTAGATGTTTGATAAGCATGTGAAAATAATAATGGTCAAGTATACATACATGTATTAGGATGAAATAAAATCTAAATGTTAGAATTATATCTATATAAAGAGAAAATAATCCAATGTAACATCAGCCATAATATCCCTTAATCACAAGAGTTACTTAAGATATCTCACAATGTAACCAATTAAAATAGGACTAATACTAATAATCATTAATCGAGTGCTAGTAAGATGTGCTAAATAGGATATAATAAACATTCATAGAAGGATATTAGTTTGGTTCTTGACATCTTCCCCTCCTTAAAGTGGAGACATCCTAGAGACTATCAATATTCAATAACAAAATTCTCCTACAAAGTCTAACTAAACCAATCCATACTGCTTCATGATCTCTCCACCCATTATGAGGTGGTAATCTCTGAACCATATCTCACTTGCATTCCTATATACCATCATCAAAACAATCATATTAACTAAGAATTAGGCTAAGTAACAACCTCCTTCTCATCTTCACATGTCCTTTATGACACTAGAATGGAAAAACAACACTTACATAGTACTATCATAGTAGAGAATTCCACCAATTATCCCAACTTGGATGAAACTCTTCCACCTCATGCCTTAGAAAAGGCTATCAAGACATTAAAATTTGGCAAAACCAGCCACAGAAAGTTCACCAAACTAAAAATGTAATTTTGAAATAGGAAAATTACATAGCAATAGATAACAATGATTTCTTAATAACATTGTAATTATTAATGACTCTAGATTTTTTATGAAGATGATTAATTTAACACAAAAGGACAACAATGTTCCAAACATAATATATTACACTTGCCTTTAAAATATTTTCCAATAAAAGTGCTATAGGCACTTCTAAGAAAATAAATATATCCTTAGTACAAAAATACATCATTTGATTAACTCAATCAAATTATTAAGCTGTATACAAGACAATACTATGGTCAATATCACTTGTGTCAACATACACAAACCTGCATAATGAGTTCAACAAACATAATCATATGGTCCCATTAAATTGTGACTATAATCATAAAGTAAGAGTGGAATCATTCACTAAAACACTATGATACAAGCATAATCCTTATAACACTCATTAAAGAATGTCATATCACAAGGTTAGTAATCCATAATATTATGGTTATTCACTACATCAACAACCATTTAGGGATTAGTGTTGTGTCCCATAATAACCATGATAAACATTGGATAAGACATACCATGCATCACATGTAACCCAAAGTCTTAAAACTTGTTCTCCAACATACACATGAGCTTACACAATGGTCTAAGGATACAAATCCCACCAACCAGAATCGTCCATCTAAGAGTATCACCCAACTTTAATCACTCTATCAAAGAGTCAAGTGGGTGCCTCGGATTTTAAACACTACCTAATAATGGATTAGGGCTGCTCTAACTCACTATAAAATCAACATACATTCTAGTTATGCTTCAAAACAAAACAAAAATATTCATCCTAGAATATTTATAAAAGGTATAACAAAATAATACCATAACCAAAGCGTGGTTATTCCTATAAGAAAACCATTCATGCATTTTATCAAGTACCACCTTGTTGATTTTTCATAAATGTTTAAATTTTAACACCAATTAGTGACTCATAAGGATATAAAAATAAAAACTTTCACAAGGGTCTATCTTAACACAACCTCCATGAGACTAAAGGAATGTTAAATCTATAAAGTGACCATTATGATTCCATGACCAACTTGTGGCACATGTGGTACACACTTTGAATGAATTAGGTTCCTACTTATGCAAAGGTAAAAAGTGGATTTACTAACTATGAGAGACTCCACTTCCTAGCCTATACCTAGTCAAAATATCTATAGATTTAGTGATTCTCTACCCTCAACCTCATACTAGCAACAATACTCAATATTAGAGCAGTAATGTGGGAAAGGTTAAATTTAAGAGGCCCTAATAGATAACCCATTGAAAATATAAGATGATTTTATGAAATTTTAATCACAACTTAGGTGAATCCTTGATGGGAAATTATGAATTTATGCCATTTTTGAAGGAGAGAAAACACATAGTTTTATTTTTTTCCCTAAAACCATTTGGATACACTCAATACATTTACCAAATAACTATGATGAATGGTTGATCTAGACATTTGTTTTGAATAAATGTGATAAATGGCTAGGATGGTTGTAACAAATAACTATACCAAATAGATTTGTCAAAGGACTGTACCAAAAGGTTGACCCAAATTACTTAGTTGGATGGTTATGATAAATAGTTACATTAGATGACTGTATCAAATGGTAAAGCTAGACAAATTTTAATGGTTACCAATGTTTCTAGTCTATTACCTGGTTTCTTGATCACCTTCTTAGACCTATAAATATGCCCTCAACCCTCATTTTACACATACTGCACATTTAACTCCTCATCCCCCCTCAGCCCCACCCAAAAAAATTCACCATAGTAATAAAATATATTTTTAAAGAACTTACCACAATGCCAATCACATATAGTTTGAAGACCATACAATAACCACTACTAATGTGTACATGGTATAATGATTTCAAACTACAATTTTATGTCTTGATGCCCTATAATATATTTGCTTGGCTATATCCTAAAGAAATAATAAGTTCACATTGTTAAAGGAGAGCTTTCTGAATATGAAGAGAAATCAAATTTGTAAGGGATTTATAAGTGAAATTCAAATTCCATGTGTCAATATTTAGCAAAAATGATGGTGTCACCTCTGCAAGTATTATTATTCTTCTAGACAAGCTAATATGAAAAAGATTAAATTAGGAACTAATCAAGCTTCCTCTAGTAACCAATGTCATGGATCCAATGGATAACTTTAAAATCCATCTCAAATATTATGGGAATGATTAAAAAAGGATGAGATTTTATATTATGAAGCTATGCGGCAAAATTTAAATGATAGGGATAATAAAAAACAAGAGATGGAAATCTAACAATGATCAGTCAATAAAAAAGATGAAACATTTGGTGACAAAAATATTGATCTATTGCATGGAATTAAATATTAAAATTGGTCTATATGATGGTCACTAATCTTGAATTCCATGGAACATTTCAATCTTTATGTCAATAAATGTTGAATCTTTTTACCATCTAATCATTGTTCAATTACAATCTCTTGTTTTTCAGTATCCCTATCATCTAAATTACACCACACATCTTCATAATATACATTATTGATAATTTTTTAGCTGTATCATATGATTTTAAACTGATTCTGAATCTATCTAATGGATCCATGACATGGTTACAAGAGGCAACTTCACCAGTTCCTAATTTCATCTTTTTCATATCTTGTTTTTAAAATAAAGGTAACACTTGTAGAACATGCACCATTATTCTACTTAACTCCTAATTCATGGAATCTAAATTCCCCTTATAAACCCCTCATAATTTTTTTTTCATATTTATAATGCTCTTCTTTAACAAAATGTGACCTTTTTCTATAGGATATCTAGGTAAATACAAAGGTGCACATGCAGTGTTTTATTTGTACATTCTATTGAAAGTCACTTTGGTAGCTTTCAACAAGTGAGGTAAATTTAATGGTTTTATCTTTCAAGGTTTGAACATTGGTTTCCTTATTTTTTTACATTGTCTTGGTAGGGTTTGGGAATATATTCCTTGATTTTTTTATTTTTATTTCTTTTTCCCATGCCCTTAAGCTTTAACCCCATTGAATGTTCTTGTAGTTCCATTAAACATTCTTGTTCGGTCTACCATTTATCACTACCATCAATTAATGTCATTTAACACTACTAGTTGACACTTTTATTTGGAAATATTGGAGGTGTTTTTATTCAGCACTATGATTCAACTGCTCTAATTGACAATATTGGCATTGACTATTTAGTATCATTGTCTATTTCCTTAGTTCAGGTTATGTTAGTTTCATTATTTGATATCGAGGATGAGTAGTTTATATATGGAAAATCAAATTTTATTCTAAGATAATTATATAAATAGTTGGTGATTTAAACTGAAAACTAATTTTTATCCCTAAAATTTTGGTGATATGATCCCATCTATAGACCTTAAAAATTGCCAAAACCAAAATTTAATAATTGGAATATTCATGAATTAATGAATATTCACCACTAAAATATACCTTGGATGTGGGATTATACAACATAACACAAAATTATACCTTGGCAGATTTTAATTAGTACAAGTTAGTTCAATAGGTAAATACATCACATGGGTAGCTTATGGTCACATTACCATATATACTCATACAATAATTTCAAAAACATAGATCAATGAATGGTCTACATGGTTAATTTTTGAAATGGATGACTCCCTTACATAATGACTAATAATCATTCTCAATATATATTGTTAACAACCTACATACATGTGTATAGAATGCTCATATAAAAGTGCTAATATCAAGAAAAGTATGTAGAAATCCACAAGGTTTAAAACATACACAAAGTATAGTAAAGATACAAACTTACATAATAAATGAAAATAAAATTTACACAACACGTAACATTTTAATATACAAAGAGGAGTCACATGAAAACAGATCATGCATATGTGACTTAAGGGTTTTAATACTTATGCCATTGTACTTTCACATCACAATAATTAACATACATAGTGTGAACCACAATGGTCCATAGTTCCCATCGGGTCACCTAATGTCTATATTCCATCCAAATGACACCAAATATCCATCATATAATACACATAATCAGTCCTAGAGATCTCAAATAAAAAATCACCTTCATTCTATAAAGGTTATGTTCTAGCAAGGCCTATAAAATCTATCTCCATGAGTATCCAAAGTTTTACCAACAATGTTCTTACATCATGGATTTATGATTCATATTATTTTGTAACAATAAAATATCCCTAAAACTCTCTAACTTACCCACGCAAGTAAGTCACACTCACCCACTAGATCCCCTAAGCTCAAGCTACACCCTTGAACCTCCCAAGATATTATACCTTAGCATCATTCAAAATCTCATACATGAAATCTTTGAATAAACACTAAGTTATGATCTCATTATTTCAACAACAATCTTATATCTCTATTCTACCAATTGACTTAATCCAACAACTCAGAGGTCATATGGTGATGCTTGTTCTGACACAACATCACTTTCAAGAAAGGGTGAACTTAGCCAAGGTAGAAGGTGAATGTTAAAACACTACCATGGTAATTATAATTTCCCATTATTAACAAGTTCAATTTAACTCACATTAAACATCCTCATGGATGCAGGGCATATTTATATCATAACATGAGTGTCCAAACATAGCTATGTTTTTAAATAAGCATCTTAATGGATGAATAACTCAACTAGAATTAAAATAAACATACCCATAGACATAACATATCCATGGTCAATATAGCATTCTCATGAAAATAAATATATCCATGATGAAATAACCATCACATATGCAATCATATTTATGATCACAACAACATCAAAGATGCAAAATAGGAAATAAAAATATTCACAAACTTATTTACTTTCATCCCTTTGGAGATATAAATACACATGATTATCTATCTAACTCAAAGGAGACTAAAATATATAAATAAGATCCATCTCTTAATCAACTCAATATACTCCCTATAAAGTGAAGATCCCAAGCCTCACTAATTTACTAAATTAAATCAGGCACTCTCACCCAATACATCCCTCTATATTTGAACTAAACCTTTTGTTTTATTAAGGTCACAATGTTCTAAGCATATACTAATGAATTTCCCACACAAGTTAAAACTATATACTAAACATCATTTACTTAGTTATAAGGGTGAAGCGATTATCACCAGTCTTCTATTGACGTGCCCATACAATTCGACAATTGATAGGTGATGATTTTCTCAATGCGACTTGATGAGGGAATGGTTTGCCCAAGAAAGGTTACTTGTAAGAATCACAATTAATTTCATAAATTTAATAATTTTTCCACACACACACACACATTAGATAATTCAATAATTTGTAGCACTTCAATATTGCATAAGTAAAACACCAATAAAAGTACTATTTAATTAACCTGAAAAGCTAAGTGACTTTATAGAGATCATACCATTGATTCCTCAAGAAAATAAGACATATAGTAGTATATACAAGGCATATAACTCTAGTAATGGTTTAGTATGCACAATATCATACAAGGTTTCAAATCAATCTTAGTAATACAACATAGACATGAAGGTGACATTCATCCATCACAAGGAATACAATATAAGCTAATACAAAACAATCCTCCACCATAATAGACACATCCATATTAAGTTTATAAATTTTATCCATCTAAACATACACTATGTAGCACAAGCCTCCATAAGGATATGTACATCTACACCATGTGTATTTATATCCACCCAAAAGTGTATTATGTAAACACAACACTTTACAAGGGTATGCACAATCACACAAAATCTCAACCTGATTTTTCAAGCACATGCCAAAATTAGTGCAATGCATCAAAACTCATCCAAAACTTTAAATCATAGGCTCTAATACCAGATGAAACAATATCCCCAAAAATCCCTAAAATTGACTTTATTAGTACGTAAACAACATTATGTTATGGCTTACCACATCATTTAGTGACACAATGGCAATAAGCTTACACACATCGAAGTGGGTGCTAAACCATAACGTATCAAACTAACACATATTAATTATCTATGGCTAAGTACCCAAGAATTACTAAGGATCCATGTCTAGAGTTTGGATAGATAATAACTTCTACAATTTGATTAATAATTATCATCTTGTAATATATTCCAAATTTGAGAGCAAGTTTCCTCAATTCTAAACTATGCAAATCCCATCATCAAAGGTAAGAAAATCAACCCATAATCCTTAGTAGATTAACCTAACCATACATTCTACCATTATAAATTACCATGGATAAAAAGAGACCATTTATGAAGAACATTTTAGGTATCAAAACTAAAAATTTATTACTACCAACAATCATGCATATAGAAGATCAAGACAAGGATTGCACATACATCAGAGTCAACATTTGATACCTAACACTTCCAAGCATATATATTATGCAAGACACTAATTAATTGTAAATGGTCACAACATCATAAGGACCACCTTATCAATCTTATATGATTAGCTATGAGCTCTATCATTATTTTTAGCTAGTTGCTATATCAATATGTAGATCATGTAGAGTTTCAATATTTATCAACAAGTGTTAATTTAAGAGAGAATCAAGTCAAGATTATTACACTAACATATCCCATGAATATTCATCTAAATTATAGGCTAGCTACTACACCTTCAATTATTAAAAGAGTGTAATAAGTCAAAATAATCCAACTAATGTTTAACATGCCATTATTAAATGTTCAACATATTACATATGGTATTAACATATGACACTATAAATATTTTTTAATATAGTAAATATCTAAAGGCTTCCAGTTATCAGTGCACAAGGATGTTCTCACATCCTTAAAAATATGTATTAACATTTGACCATATGATAAATGAACCAGAACATAATCTATATCCACTTACAAGGTAGAACATAACAAGTAACTCATTATGAAAATTACTATCCATTGCAAGTTTCTCATATGAAGAGTGCATACAAAGATAATATTGGTTTTATATACTAATCCTTCTTATATAATTAATAAAAAACTAATAACAACATGTTCCATGATTACTTGTAAATAAATCTAACTCCAACATGTTCCTCTATCTTCGAAATTTGAATATAGAACCCATTACTTCATGAAGTGACTATTTTTAGGTTTTTGATTCATGCCATAGTAAATATAAAGTATGCATAGATAATGGTTATATATTTTCAAAACTAAGTTTAATTTTGGCTCTAATACTTAAAAATTATAAAATAACTAGATAATAATTGAAGATACCACATGATTTTGAAACTCAAAATTTCAAGAATTTATATCAGTGATTACAAAGAGAGCAAGTACTAATGGTAAGAAGTTAGAACCAAATATTAATAACAAAATAATTACCAATGTGAAGGTAATAACACATAATAATCCTTCCTCATAATTAAATATCAACATTGATGACCACATTAGGTGTACAACAAACACAACTCATATTTTATCAAGACAAGACAACAAATTCAATATAAATGAATGTACTAAATGAATTTATTAGGCTATGTTAATAAAGACAAGAGATAAATTATTAAACATAACTCATCATCTAAAAAATAGACCTGATTAAAATACCATAACCAATCATGGCATCATAAGACCATTTTGTTATAAGCATGAGACTATCAAGAATTTTAACATTAGTTATCCTATATGTTCCTATTTTCTTCTTTTCACAATGTGAATATGCAAGGTTTTACAACCAGTTGTTGAAATATCATTACACTTTTTTTTTAATATCATGGTGTAGCATTAATATATAAAATTTGGGTTAAGAAAAAAAATTCATAATTATTAAAATTAACTTCCACAACCTTAATAACTAGCATTAAACATTCATCATAAATGAAACAATAAAACTTCATAAGTAATGGCAAAATTTTGCATTTTCTACATTAAGTAAATTCATTCACTAACATAACCACAATGTCAATAGGGTAAAAAACATAAAGCAATATTTCATATATGAAATTTTTGTATAATTTATTATCATGTCTATCATGTATTTTAGTTGCATATAACAACTACTACAACTATTTACAAATGAGGCAGCCGAAATTAGAATATACATCAACATAATACATTACTAGAATTAATGTTAAGAAGTACATCCAATAATAAAATATATAGCATTGGTTATACTTAGTTGATATTTCATCATCAAAAGTTTCAAAAGAGGAATAAGAAACATGAACAACTATGAAACAAACCCTCGTTACCATCCATATGAGTCCAACCATCGGTGGCCTTTACCACCCCATCCATCAGCTAGATAGCAGTTCTAGCAACTAGGGTTAGGAAGGGATTTATAACAAGATAATGTTTCCAAGCCATTGGATAACTCAACACGCTAAAAAAATGTAAACATGCAAGTGATTAAAAAAAAAATTATCCTAAGATGATATTAAAATAACAAAAAAACATTATTTCTACAAATTGCGAGTGGCGATAATCCACTACAGGCTACATGAAGGTCATAGATATGGATTTATAAGCCAAATACATGTTCATAAAATTTGTTTAACCACAATAGGATACCCTCCAAGAATATGGTTAGCTTGAACATCCAAGATACCAATCCATATGTCATGCTCAAAAGCCCACACTACAACTTAGCTATTTAATCCTAGTCTAGGAATGTTTTTGCAATAATAGTAGTATCAAAAAAATATGTAATGATATATGAATTTAAAAACATATAAAATAAAATAAATTTTACTCATATAAAGATATAGTCAAATATTTTAACACATTAAAATAGTCAACAGAAATAGACCAGTAAAGGCATTCATCATGACTTTTAACCATATACCAAAATCTTATAATAATAATAACTCAATGATTCAATCAACCATCATAATGGATTTATGGGATCATCATGAGGTCTCAAGACCTCGTATGATCCTAAAATAAAAACTCAAGTCAAATGATTTCACATAAAAGTAACGACGTTAAAAATACTCCTAGATGAGGATTGACTTATGCTATAAATTAATGAATTTCAACATGGTTTCACCCATATACCAACACAAACAAGACTTTGAAAATTTTATATAAAAAAAAATTAAAACATAAAACATAGTCTTCTAAATGATTCAACAAGATCCATAAATAAAATAGTGAACCCCTTTCTTAGTAATAATAAATAACTTAATTTCATTTCCAACTTTGATTTAAAACTGAATATCATTTTTTTAATAATAAAATAACCCCAATTTTTTTTTCAACCCCCTAATTCAATAAAACCCTCACTCATCTAATAATACCCAAAAAAAAAATCTCATAAAGAAAAAATATATTAAGGCAACATGGTTTATAACATGGTCAAATTTATGCATACCAAAAATCAAAACACAATAGACTAATCAATATTTAGTGCAATGAATAATGAAAAATTATTCCCTAATTTATTCAAGAAAACCCTCATTTCTCAAGATAAATCCATTTAACAAGATCAGATATAAATTATATGGTATGGTGAATTGATTACAAGGTATATAGAAAGGTTTCATGATATTTTTTACTAGAAATAAGAGATAACATAATCTAAGATCATGTCAAAATAAATCTCAGCTAGTAATGTCACATACAGTAAAATTATAAAGGTATCAAAACTTAGTTTGAATGCATGGAATAAGTTATTTAATCCAAATAAATACAATTTAGTATTTATCTATAATTTTATGCAAAGGAAGAGGGAACAATAGCCACCCAAATAGATTTATTTGACAAAAGTGTATCCCAGTCCAAATAAAAACAATAATAATTAGTCACTTGGAAATTTAAAGGTAGAATAATATCATATTCAAAGGAAAAATATGACTAGGATGTAGGTTTTTGATAATTTTTTAAAAATATTTTCCTCCTCTTTTAGAATCTCATCTTGTCTCTATGGTTCTCCCCTATACTAAGTCTTCTCATTTTTTCTCTCTACCTAGTTCATCCTCCTACCTATATTCCCCTCATTTCCTTCACCATTGACCATCGCCCATATGCCATATCTTTGATGCAATTTTATTTTCATTTAATCTCTTTTTATTTCATCACCACACACCATCATCCTTCCTTATTTATATGTTTCTTTTACTTCTCCCTCACCCCAACACTCCTCCCCTCATAATTCTCTTTCCTCATATCTCTTCTCCCTACCCATCCTCTTAACCACCCCTGCATATCCTTCCCTTTTTTATCCCATCCCATATCCCATTCAAATCCAAGATTCAATGCCAAAGGGAAAAAATTCCTTCCCTATGTTTTTGACCATATTTTTCTGGGCACCCAACATGTCAACCATAATTAATACAATAGTCATGAAAGGCCAATAAACAAAATCCCATATGATAATAAGATTTAATATTTAAATAACACATGGTTCACATGAACCAAATGACACCACATGGTCAAATATATAGTCTAAGTGGGGTCATATTGGGGGTTTAGGTGAGTCCAACTGGGGCATCCAAGTCACCATAGAAAATAGTTGGCTTAATAACGTAAAGGTGGTGACATGTTAATGAATGAGTGTGTGTGTGTGTGTGTGTGTGTGTGTGTGTGTGTGTGAGAGAGAGAGAGAGAGAGAGAGAGAGAGAGAGAGAGAGAGAGAGAGAGAGAGAGAGAGAGAGAGAGAGAGAGAGAGAGAGAGAGAGAGAGAGAGAGAGAGAGAGAGAGAGAGAGAGAGAGAGAGAGAGAGAGAGTTGAAACATTCAAAACAAAACTAACTAATAACATGCCAATACATGACAAGTAAATAGTGACATGATCAAAGCATAAAAATATAAAGTGACCATACAATAAAGATGACATAATTGTCTAATGGAATCAGACCAAACTAGAAACACATATACCTATTGAAACCCATCTGAATAATTATGAACTACTTCATCATCTTAAGTGTCAACATCATCATCTAACCTAACTCACATTGGGTTCTTCTAACTATTGATTATAAATTAGTAGTACCTAAATTATAATAATTAATGAAATACAAAATTGTAATAAAAACATAAATTAAATTAAGTAGTATATATATTATCAATGTAGTAAATTAAACATAACATGATCATCAACTTATAATCAACATATCAAACTATATCAATATTATCCAACTAGGTAAAGGTAATGTAGAAGTCTACTAAGCATGTGAAAATAATAATGGTCAAGTAGACATACATGTATCAAGATAGAAAAAAATCCAAATGTAAGAAATATATGTATGTCAAGATAAAATAATCAAAGGTAACATCAGCCATGATATCCATTAATCACAATAGTTACCCATGATATCACATAATGCAACCAACTAAAACATGACTATCACCAAGAATCACTAGTCAAATGCTATCAAAACATGCTAAATAGGTTTGAATCAATGTCTTTAGAAGGCTACCAGGTTAGTTCGTGACATAAAAATTATAATAAATTAGATTTATTAACAAAATTTTATATAAGTTTATAAAAAAATTAATTTTAGCAAAGAAAGATCTAAGACTAGATTAGTCTTTTGGTGGTGAAAGATATTTAAGTTATTTAATACATTAAAGGTTAATACAAATACCATATTTTAAAATTATATATCCTAATAACTTGCCTTGATATTTAAATGATTCTTTCTCTTTTTGGAATATATTATAAGACCATCTAAATAAAATTGAATGACTATAGCTATTAAATAATGAAAATATACATGCAAATCTCTTTGAAAAGTGGAACCCACTTTTATGAAACTAAAATTCATTCAATTAAAATCAAAATTCCCTCTTCAAGTAGTAAAGGTTTTCTTATGTCTATCATCTAGTTTGACAAATATTTGATTCTAATATGAAATTCCACCAAGTAAAAACATCATTTTAGATGCTACAACTTGTAAGATTTGATCAATGATCGAAATAGAAAAATTATCTTTAACAACAACCATTTTTAAATCTTGAAATTCTACACATAGTTTAATATCACCATTTTTTTAATCCATATGTATTAAATTTACTGCCTAATTAGAATATTCTATAGGAATGATAACAACACCATCAAGAATTCTATCAAGTACTTTATTTATGGTGTCTTCTAAAAAAGGGTTTATTCATCTTAATTTCTACATAACATCTTTAAAACTAAGTTTTATAGGAATATGATGCTTAATAATATTAGTATCATAACCCTTTAACTCTTTATATAACCAAGAAAAAATATCAATAAATTCTATTAAAATTTTAATGAATATAACCTTTTCATCAGGCATATATTATATTATTAAATAAATAAATTTAGGATCTTTTTTAGTTCCAAGTTTAATAGGAATAGTTTCTCTAATTATTATCTTAGAAGTTTATTCGATCCATGAAATCCTAGGCTAATCATTCAGGGTAAACATCAGATCTAGGCTTACCAAACAAGAGGACAATCTATTAATACTTAGCTATAAGTAATCTATCAAAATTCATAATGAATTCATAACCAGTGGGATCTATCTTATAAACCATTACCATAACACTAATAACATAGACATTATGTACAAACTTGTGTCTCCATTCTTTTCTTAAAGTGTTTAATACAATCCATATATTTCTCTCTCCACTATCATAGGCTAAACAATGGGAGTGCCTATTAAATAGGCATAATTTTTTTTTCACACAATGAATAATCTATTGTGTGAAACCAATTTTAATTATTATGGAATGTTTGCATGCATAAAATAGGTGTGCAAATATTTGACCCATAATAATTAATAAATTGACTGTAAATAAATCTTAACACATGAGCAAGTGTGAAAGCTCATTCCAACACCCTCCCTTAAGCACAAAATAGGGATTAAGAAAAGAGAAATCAAAGAGACTGATGGGTCCCAACAACTAGGCTAGATCAGGTATGCATGTACAAATCATAGTGAAATACAAAGTGTCCCTATGGTAACCAATCCTTCTTACCAGACTACATGGATGAAAAATCACTGTAACCACCAAGTCAAATAGGATCTAGTACATTATATGAGGCTAACTCTATAAAAAAATATTGATATCAGAAAGCACTTGGAAAAAGAGTCACCCAAGATGAAATGTATCACCGTAATGTGCCCAAAAACTAGTAACAACAACTAATGTTGAGAGAGCAAAAAACATATGCTGCAAGGTTTCCCAAGAAGATAAATGGTTTGATACTTGAACATAAAATTGAAGAGGTACATTTGATGGAATGAAGGCCATAAAATATAAATGTACTTAATCAACTACCTCCAAAAGAAAAAATGATGTACTAATAATGAGCACAACACATGAAGTAGTATGTTGACACATCCCCCATAATGTTGAAGCTGGTGTAGTGACTCAAAAAACATATGAATGGGTGCACCAATACCATGATGTAAACACTAAAATATTGATAATATGATATAGCAATTTTAATTATTATGGAATGTTTGCATGCATAAAAAAGGTGTGCAAATATTTGACCCATAATAATTAATAAATTGACTCCCAATAAATCTTAACACATGAGAAAGTGTGAAAGCTCATTCCAACACCCTCCCTTAAGCAGAAAATAGGGATTAAGAAAAGAGAAAGCAAAGAGATTGATGGGTCCCAACAACTACACTAATTTAGGTATGCATGTACAAATCATAGTGAAATACAAAGTGTCCCTATGGCAACCAATCCTTCTTACCAAACTACATGGATCAAAAATCATTGTAACCACCAAGTCAAATAGGATCTAGTACATTATATGAGGCTAAATCTATAAAAAATATTGATATCGAGAAGCACTAGGAAAAAGAGTCACCCAAGATTAAATGTATCACCATAATGTGCCCAAAAACTAGTAACAACAACTAATGCTGAGAGAGCAAAAAACATATGCTGCAAGGTTTCCCAAGAAGATAAATAGCTTGATACTTGAACATAAAATTGAAGAGGTACATTTGATGGAATGAAGGCCATAAAATATAAATGTACTTAATTGATTACATCCAAAAGAAAAAATGATGTACTAATAATGAGCACAACACATGAAGTTGTATGTTGACACATCCCCCATAATTCTGAAGTGGGTGTAGTGACTCAAAAAACATATGAATGAGGGAACCAATCCCATTATGCAAACACTAAAATATTTATAATAGGCTATACTAGACTAGATACACTCTAAAAAGAGATCAAGATCCACAAAAACATCTAAAGGAGATTATCACAAAATAGACAAAGATATAAAATCTCTTAATAATGATGTCCCTAGTGATGATGGGATAATTAACGACTAGATAAAAAAGTGCTCAAATATAGAGAACACACATGAAGGGAAAACATTTATGAAACTCAATATGACTAAAGAAAGGTCCCATCCTAAAAGAATATCAACAAGGAACTCATGAATGCCCAAAATGCACTCAAGCTATGTAAAATAAGAGATGTAAGCTCAAAAAACACATGTACCTAATAAGGAGTTCAAAAATAACAAGGAATGTCATAAGCCAAGAGGACTAATGTGTGGTCGAAGAAGCTAAATAGCGGAGGAATGATGCTTGTAGAGTCATCATTAAAAATGCTTCTTACACCACCAAGAATGCTTTAAAATCCACCCCAAATCAAAATGAATGGTGGATGAAGATACCTGCATATGTGTGGGTGAAAAATCCATAGCATAAAAATGTGAGTTAACATCCATGGAAGTGTCAGGGAGATCATGTATAACCACTGTAATCTTAGGTTTCTCAAGACTGAGTAAAGGTCCAGAAGAGCCCATATGTAACTTATAATCCTCACAAAGAGTGGAGTGAAAAAATATGGAGCTCTTTCAATAGATCCAAATGAAGATGAAGCACATATATCATAACCAAGGCCATGCCAATCAATCAACATAATAGGTTGAATAGGGCAAGCAATACCTTGTATATGCTTCCTAATGCCTATAAGTCTAGTAGTGTGACCCATCAAGTAAAGAATGTGGGGGCAAATGCTAGTGGTATGCTGCTCAAAAGAAGTAGGCATAAGTATAGGTGAAACTGCAGTGGGATGTCCAAAGTATTCAAGCAATATAAGGCACATAAGTGTCATCTATAATAAGATAAGCATAAGGAATAATGGACCACTTATAATATTATAAATCACATTTATAAAAGTGCATCAAGTGGATGCATACTAGATTTAATAACACTACATGGTGGAATGGTATAATGATGTTATGTACCAACTAGTTTATTTTTTTAGAGAACAAAGGAGGGCATCCTTTCCATGAATCAAGTATTGTAGAAGAAAATTTTGCATCAAAAGTTTCTTATTTTCTTATTGAAGTGCTATATAGGAGGCCACAAGATTAATGGGTTGCATAGGACTTGGTAGGGAACTAGAAAGAGTCATACAAAAGTTAAAAATAGGAGAAACAACCATTGTATTAGAATGTACATTAGTATGTGGAAGTGTAGATACCTCATCCAAGTGATCACCAATAACAAGTGGCTCATCCTCAAAAAATATGTCGTTACTAATAATGGAAGGAGGACAAGAACTAATAAGAGGAGATGAAGATGCCAAAGAGTCCTCATGAAAATCATCGTCAAGTGAAATATTCTCACAACTAGGAAAAGATGGTGGAGAAACACTATCACCAATAGAAGAATCCTCAATATCAGAATGAGAAGAAATAGGAACATGTGGAGGTGAAGTGACCTCATCAAATAATGTAAAAATAATGTCCCAAGCTACTTTAGGTGACATGGCATGCTCAATATGAGTTTGTAAGCTATCAGAAACATGGAGATGAATGAATACAAGTGCCTTCATATGCATGGATGCAAGCCATGCAATATCAATTTCATCTATGAAAATAGTAAAATCACCAATAATAGATCTCCATAATCCTTTCATTTGTAAGTGTAGCATCCTATTATGCTTTCATGTGGTGTATTAGGATGAACTAAGGTGTTCAAACATGCAAGAATCCATATCTGAAGACATGAAATGGAAAAAGATAGCCAAATTAAAACAAAATAGAACCCTCAAAATGGACATCAGTCATAGCTAAAAATGTGTTCAATAATACATGTATGGATTAAGGGGTACAATGCACACTCAAAATGGGACATTGGTCATAGCTAAAAATGCATCTACAAATATAAGGAGTAAAAAGTGAATAATACAATCCATAGATTTCTTTCTGCACCATCATAGGATAAGCAATATGAATGCCTATTAAATAGGCATAAATTTCTATTTTTCACAGAAAATAATTTGTTGTAAGAAACTTATTTTAATTGTTATAGAATGTTTGCATGCATAAAATAGTTTTGAAAAAATTCAACATATAACAATTAATAAACCGACTCCCAATAATGCTTAACACATGAGAAAGTGTGAACACTCATTCCAACATAATCTCCATAGTTCAACACATATTAACCATAGTAAAAATCATTACCTTTAAAAAGATAATCAATATGTTTGTCACATTTGAAAAAAATCCAATTTTCATTTAAATCAAGAATTTTACGTCTAAAATCTTCATAAAATAATAAATAATAGTAGGCTCACTTTCACTTAGACTAGGATTAGAATCAAATAACAATGAGGTTATGATCTAAAACATTAAATTATCCAAGTATATGAGTCATATTAAAGGCCTCAAAATATTCAAGACAATCCCAAACATTTTAGGTATATCGATGAAAACAAATTTGATTAGTTTTATGGACTTTTTTAACTTGCATAATAATCAACTTAGAATCACCAAATACTTCTAACTATCTTACGTTAAATTTAATGGAATTTTGTAAACCTAAGAATAGGAATTAAAATTCAGTTATATTATTGGTATTATAAAAATATAATTTATAACCATAGTGAAAAAATTTCCCAAAGTAGACATAAGACATTCTAGAATCATTATCACTTTATGAACAAGTTTCATCAAAATATAAAGACAATAGATTATCTATTAAAAATTGTTTTTTTCTTTCTATGTTTTAGGTTTATATAAGGTCAACATCTCATAAGTATTGATCACTATTTTTACATAAGAAACATTAGGATCTAAGGAATTAATAAGATTACTATACCAATCTTTTCTTTGTATACAAGTGATCTCATTTCCTACTAGAACCCAAGTTGAATCATTTCAAAAAAAATCACTAGTTACTTTTGACCAATTTATTCCTATAAGCATAGCATAATTACTAAGAATATCTTAAATTTTATCATTTGTCTTGCATCTAATTATTTCATCTTATATAATTTTAATAACAAGATCATAAAACATAGCACATATTTTAGTTTGTCATCAATCAAAACATGTATGTTTCTTATTATTAGTTTTGTAAGAAATTCCCAATTGTCTAGTAATAAAATTTAGCATTATATTCATTAAAACACCAATATTTGAATACAATTATGTATGATTTTATCAATAATTTCAACTAATATCTAAAAATGTGGTATATAATTGGTAGGATGATCATATATCTAAGTGAAAATAACATATTGAGATTGTTCACTATTATTCATTTCATCTTGAAATCCTAATACCTTCTTAGAATTTAGATTTTTAATGGCATCATTGATTTTTTCAAGATATCCTAGTAAAGCAACAACATGTAATAACAAGAAACTTGCTTCAATAATATCCAAATCATCTATGATATTATAAACTCATACATATGGATGGCATTTTTTACTATAATTATTGGGCTTATAAGGACTATACTGAGGATTATACAATCTAGTAGATGAATCATTATCATGTTGGGAACTAACTGAAGCATTATAAGATGCAACATTATTCTATATACGTTTATCTTTATCAATATTTTAGAAGAAGAAGATTGATAGTTAGATGTGTTGTATTTTTAATTAGAATAATCCTTTTGTCTTATATCAAACACATAAGTATTTAAAGATTTAAATTCATTTAAAAACTTATTACATTCACACAAATTTTTATTGTTAGTAATATCAATGGAAATACTCTTTTTTCCTTGAATTTATCTTTTAATTTTTTGTACAACTAAACAAGTTCAAAGATCACGATGCACTTCACAAACATTACAATAATGAATGTTTCCCTTAATTTAACATTTTTGAAGAAAGGAATATTTAATTGATGAAGATGGAATATTATCAAGTTATGTTTTTATGGCAAGCATCTTAATACTATGACAATGAATATATATTAAAATTTTAGAATTATTTTAATTTAAACCAATTGTCGTTCTATCATTAAAACTGACATATTTTAAATTTTTTTCATACTTAATATAAAAATTTACAAATTTATCATAATGCATAATATCTTTATCTTATAATATCATTTTTTGTTTTAAATTTAAATTATTACAAAAATATAGTCTAAAAAATCTTTTCCAATATCTAGCATCACATGGGATATTTTATCATAATCTAGTGAATTTACTAATAAATCGATAAATTATTTCTCCTAGATGTATAGAGATATTTAATAATTCATTAACCATACCCAAATATTATTTGCATTTGTGAAAATAAAATAGTGACCATTCCTCAATATCATTCCAAGTACACATAAAACTAGAGGGAAGACTAAAAAATATTGATATTATTTTCCTTATAATGTTTGATAGGAAACTCTAAGAGACACCTTCTTCATTTACCACACCTAGAATTGCACAAATTAGTCTAAAAGTATCCCAATTAGATTCCCATGATTCATTTGGAATTATAGAGAATTTATGAGTATTAAGTCATTTTAATAAAGGAAATTGACCTAGAAAAGCACCAATATTAATAGGATTTACATGAATCCAAGGATTCAATAAAGGGTGAGTTACTTCATCATCATAATCTACTTCATTATCATTTAATATGACTTGAATTTTGTTATTATAGAGGAATCAAACCAAGCCTAAATTTATTTGTTGTATATGGCCAAATTCTGGTGGTTTTTATTAAGTTATAATTTTTAGTAGATTCAATTACTTGATGAGACTGGTTGAAATCTAGAGTTATATAAGGGTCAGTAAGAAAAAAACAATCCTTAAGATGAAAACAATTGGAAAATAATGAAATCTATGTCTAGGATTAATAAGTAAGATCTAATCTCTCTCCTATGTATTTCATTTATTAGTTTTTTAAATATGGTACTATGTTTCATGCAAAATACTTGTCTATATCTCATTAATCAATGCTTCCTCTTCTTCCCCATTTATATCTGTAATTATGTGAGGTGAATCATAATGTTTATTTACCTTGTAGAATTAGTTAAATTAAAACCAACATCAACTTGATCATCATTAATGTTAATTAAAGGTTTTATAATTGGTGGAAGACCCTCAATTGTCATGGAAAAGTAATGAAAAATAGAAAAATAAAAAAAGACTTCTAAAAAGATGTTCCTAATAGAGTAGTCAATTTTTTTAATGATCAAAATTATCGTGCCAATGAATTAACCCTTTCACCTATCATGATGGTAAAAATAGAAATGTACTAATCTAATTATATGTATCTATTAGGTCACTAATCATCTTATAGATATGCAAGTGGTTTTTAATTAATATAAAGAATAATAAGTAATTTAAATAATGAATAATACTCCATTATAATTCAAAAATCAAATATCACTTAAATAAAAATTAATAATTAGATTGTGACTATATAATCTAGACTACCTCATAGATAAATTTTATAAAAGAGGAAATATATTTAAGGAAACATCTGGGATCTAACATATTTCTTTTTTTATCAATTTGTCTAGTATCTTACAATATCTCCATTAAGTTCAAAATATGTCCAAATAAAAGAAATTAAAACAAACCAAAAGATAAATACAATAACTAAAAATGAAAACTAAACATCAAAACCAAAATAAACATTAACATTATTAATAAATAGTCTATCTAAATAAGAAACAAACTATTCTAAACTAAAATTAAACTAGCAATAAATAACTTAAAAACAAAAAGCAAAGAATGTAATGTACTTTAATCTAATCTAATTTGATAACAAGTATAATTTTAAACTAAAAGGCTAATATAATAACTTATAGAGAATAAAAGGTTAATATAAATACATAGACAAATCTAAGTAAAGATTATGAAATCAAACATGTAATTGAATACAAAGCACTTAATGTAAATAAGAGATGATTAAATAAGATTCTAGAATAACAAACTTAAAAAAAATAAGTGAAGTATAATTTAAACCTTCGACATTATTAGAAATAAATTAAATAAAAATAATACTAAAATGACATGTAAATTTTTTTTGAAAAATGAAGTTAAAGTAAAATAACAATAATCTAACACTTTAAATAAAATTTAATTAATTGAATCTTAAAGAAATAACAATAATAAATAGAAAATTGAACCTAAACGAAGTGAAAAAGAAATCTAATCTAAATAAATACTAAATTGAGAAAATGAAATAATATTGCAAGTCTTAGAAAAGTGTTATATTAGCATAAATTAGAATAATATTATATTGAGAAAATAGCTTTAGTACAAAATATATTTGAAATTACAACTATTACCATTTGAAAAAATCAATAAAATGTTGTACATGGTATGTAATTATTATTATCTAAGTTAAGTACTTTTATTGTCACATATTATTATATATGAATTCATCATAAAATATTAGAATTAGTAGACTTCATATTGTCAATTTATTAACTAAACAAGAAACCTTGATATACATACACTGATTAAGCATATTACTTAACAATTAGAGAATGTATTATTGGTCTATCTATAAAAATCATAGTATCTCATAAATGTTGTACAAAATACAGAATGATGAATAAATTTTAAGTAACTCAATGCCTTTATAATACCTATGTAATGTTTCTCTATTTATATTATGTGACTTTAATCTCCTTTTATAAAATTTCATCAAGATATGGTTAAGAAAATAATTTAAACTAACTTTAATTAGTAATTTATTCAATTTTGACTTTAAGAAAGTCAATTAATTAATTTTATAACTTGAATTAAAGTTCAAGAATTTAATACAGACTTAGATCAATATTAAATACTAATAGACAAAATATAACTCTAAATGGGTGGGGACATTTTAGTCATTACAATCATTAAAAATAAACATTCAAAAATGCCAACCCACATAATAACTATAGGAATTTAAATAAAAATAAAATATTATAAATATTAATTCCACATGTATTAAACCATATAATTCAATAAAATATATAATCAAAATAAATTTTACTACATAAAATACCAACTTGATGTCATGTGTCCATAAAAACTAATATGAAAAGTATCCAAATACTCAAAAATTTCAAAGTATCACCAAAAAAAAATTATGGTATGAAGTTTTAAAAATAAAATATTTGAAGTAGAAACCCAATCATCATCAATATGTGAAAGTAATTCAATAAGAGGATGACCATTATCTATCATTTATTTAGTTTATTCCATTTTAGTTATAAGGAACTTAACTAAGTTTTTACCCAACTCACTACCCTCATCATATACTTCTAGATTTATCTTTTTAACCATTTTAGTAATGAAAGGTGAATTTGAAGCTAAAGGAATGATAGAAAACTTTCTACCACTGGAATAAGTTGGTATGTCTTGTTCATGTGAATAACGTGGAAACTAATAAAGACTTAATTTAGAACACGCTACATTTATACTTATTGGTTTAGGTGAGAGAGCATTGGTATTCACTAGAACAAGAGTACACAGATGAAATTTTTGTAATTATTTATGGTTCATTTTTATGAGTGGGTTATCTATACTCATTAAAATTATGGTGCTCAAACTGTATGACATTATGCATAAACTAAGAACCACTAAGAGTTTCTTGTATGCATCAAATGAAAATTTTAAGGAGCGCTTCTCTAACCTCTATTTATGTGGACATAAGCAATATTAAATGTCAAATAATTGAATACATCCTAAAAAACATGGTCAACAAGATCAAAATGAATGGTCATGTAAGTACTATGGTTAAAAGGTCTAAGAAATTTATTGCACCAATACGACTGTGGAAAATTTGATCTCTCTAAGCATGCCTCTATGGAGGAGTATCCTCTCTCTGTTGATCATTATTACATACCAAATTATTCTCATCTAAATGATGTGAATTTGGAAGAGTCCAATAATACATTTTAATACTAAAATACAGCACATTAAATTTTAATAATTTTTTTGATTATACTTTAAATCATTATTTATCAATATATAATGACTTCATCAAAATATTTCAAGCTTGAAAATAAACTATTAACACTCAGATCTAGTAAAAAAAGAAGGAAGATTAGGTAAAATATTTTTATCAAATATTCCAAAAGAGGTGATTCAAATTTGAATTTCATTTCAACCCTATTACTGATAAAAACAACTTCACCCTTTACACTCAAAACAAATAATTTGAATATATGAATCAAAATCCTTGAAACTTTATTCTGAATGAATTTCATATATATTTTCAAACAAATCTCTTATTTCAAAATAAAAACAAAAATATGACTACAACCTTATAATGTCTATGTTATCAAACAAATTTATTAATCACTATTAAAATCAAATGAACATTATAATTTTAACTCTCTTAGAAAACCATGATATTTAAAAATGAATATTTATGCCAAACTTTCCTTGAGCAAACATTGAAAACCCATACATGAAAAATTATTTCAAAAATTTAATAGCCATTCTACATGCTTTCTTTTCAAATTAATGTATCACAATAACCTAGAATAATTTTTGAACAAGCTGTATACCCTAAATAAATTTATGCCAAATATAAATATTATCACTAAAAATATTCAAACCATTCACTTATTCTAACAAACTATACTTCTAAAATAAAAACAAAAATACCCAAAACTAGTCTTCCAAAAATTTCTTCTACCAACTAAACTACAAATGCATGATCAAATAACCATCTAGTATGTTTAAACCTTCAAAATTTATTCAAAACAATAAGGTCTATATATGCAAATTTAAATGATAGTGTCATCCTCATGTAGCAAAAATAGGCCAACCTTCCAGAGGTTATAAATTTCAACCTATAATTCTATTTGAGCTCTTTCATGCACCAAATTGATCATGTCAAAAGGTTATTACTATCCTATGCTATTTTATTAGCCTAGAAAAGTTTTTAATTTTTTTTGGACGTTGTAGTGATCAAATAAGGGTCCAAAATTATGATTTAATTAATTTCTAGGTATTTTTTATTTTTAGAAATTGTATACTTTTAGAACCAGCTATCAACATCAGTTGAATTTCATCCCATAGTCTGATTATAGTGTTTAGGATATTTCAAGAGATTTTTGAGATATTTTAGGAGTTTTTTAAAATAAGATTTTTTTTTAGATTTTAGTTTTTTTTTTCAAATTTTGCATGTAAACTCTAATTTTTGAGTTAAGAATGATTTAAGCATGGTTCGGATTTATAATTCTTTTAATAAATCAATATAAATTAATTCTAAGTATTGTTTCAAGATCTTGGCCTGTTGGTAATTTTCTTGTTCTTGACAATTTTTAGTTTTATTATTTGGTATCAAAGAAATTTTGAATCTTGGAGGAGCAAATAATGGTGAGAGGATAAGGAGGTGTTACATAGACGAACAAGATAATATAAGAGTTGTAGACGTAAATTCAATAATTAACAGAGGTTATCATCAATCTACAAATAAGATAAGGTGCTGATGAGGAAGACATAAATCATGGTGAAGAAATTTAGTAAGAAGAAGAAGAACAAGAGCATACAACATCTATGGAAGAGAGGATAGTTTAGGATTTATAAATAATAAATGAAGGAATCAAAATTGATGTTCTAGATTATGAAGGCACTTTAAGACTAGAGGAGTTTACAAATTGGATGAATAACATGGAGATGTTCTTCTAGTAGATGATGATGAGAAAAAACAAGACAGTAAAGTTGGCATGCATGAAATTGAAATGTCATGTAATGATTTGGTGGAATTACCTATAGAAAGATAGATAGAGAAAAGGTAAATAGAATATTAATTCTTAGAAAAACATGGTGAAGAAGTTGAGGGAGAAAATTCTTCCTGTGGATTATGGACAAACCCTATACAAAAGATTTCAATATTTAAGGCAAAAATATCATAGTATATAAGAGTATACGGATGAATTTTATAATATTTTCATACAAGTGGATCATGATGAAAAAAATGTCAGATGGTTGCAAGGTATGTAAATGGTTTGAAATTTTCTACTCAAGATGAATTAATTATGTAGAGAATACTTAACATGGAAGAGGCTTATCAATTAGCCTTGAAGGCAAAAGAAAAACATAATAGATAAAATTTTAGAAGGACATCTATAGGTCTAAGAAGAGGTGGATCCCATTTAATAAGGGGATGAGTCGGGTTTAATAACACTAGAGGTGGATTTAATTATAGTAAAGGTGAATTGTCATGTGGTGTACAAAGGTAAGATGATAATAGGAAAGGGTTTCAATACCAACAAAGAAGAGGATTTCAGAGAGGATGAGATTATGGTGGTGTTAGAGGATCATTTTTATATCAACATAGATCTTATATCTATTATATATGTGGAGAAGGGCATAGGCCATTTGAGTTTTCAAACTATTAAGATCAAGAAAAGAGGCAAGAAGTTCATCCAAGAGTAAATCTAGTTGAGGTTGAAGTATAAGAGTAGAATACTAAATTTGCCCCAATAAATGCTTGAGAGAATCTTATGATGAGAAGAAGCATGATCACTCAAAGGAAGGATCAAATGAATAATGAAGAAGGTGGTGATGCACTGCTTTGATCAAATATTTTTCAAAAAACATGTGCTTCAAGTGGAAAGGTATGAAAACTAATTATGGATGGTGGTAGTTGTGAAAATATTATTTCTAAATAAATGATTGAAAAACTAAATCTATAATGTGAAAAGCATTGTAACCCTTATCATATTTCATGGTTTAAGAAAGGGAATGAGGTTACATTAGATAAAAGGTGCTTAATAAAGTTTTATATAGGAAAAAATAATAACGATGAAATATTATGTGATGTTATTCTGATGGACGCATGTCATGTGTTATTGGGGAGATGATGGTAATTTGACAAGAAAGTAGTTTATGATGGAAAAAACACATACACTTTCTAGAAAGGTGGCACAAAGTTATTTTTGTTACCTCTTAAAGAAGAAGAGAACACAGAAAGAATGATCTCTACTAAATAATTTATCCAAGATATGAAGGTATAAGGTTGTTATTATGCATTAGTAACAAATCATGAAGAAAAAAAATGGTGCCAATACCAATAAAAGCAGCAAGTGTGTTGGAAAATTATGTAGATGTTATGCCTAATGAGTTACCAGATGGTTTACCACTGAAGAGAGATATTCAACATCACATTTATTTGATTCCAAGATCAGTTATACCCAATCAATCAGATTATAGGATGAGTCCATTATAAAATGCATAATTAAATAAATAAGTCACTAAATTGTAAAGGAAGAAGGTGATAAGGGAGATTATGAGTCCATTTGTAACGCCAACATTGCTAACTCCAATGAAAGGTGAAGGATAGAAAATGTGTGTGGATAGTAGAGAAATTAATAAAATTAAAATAAAGTACATGTTTCCTATACCTCATTTAAATGATATGATGGATGTGCTTTCAATAGGAAAATATTCTACCAATATTGATCTAAGGAGTCGTTATTATCAAATTATAATTTCTGAAGGAGATGAGTAGAAAATTGTATTGAAGACTAGGGATGATTTATATGAGTGGATGGTGATGCCATTCTAATTATCGAATGCGCCAAGCACATTTATGAGAGTGATGAATACAGTGCTATGAGAAAATATTAGTAAGCTTATGGTTTTTTATTTTGATGATATTTTAATATTCACTAAGACTAAAGAAGAACACTTATAACATTTGAGAATGGTAATGAATTTGTTAAAAAAAGAGATGTCATATGCAAATTTAAAGAAGTATAGGTTTATGTAGAATAGTTTGGTATTTTTGGGATTTGTAGTTTCAACAAATGGTGTGAAAATGGATGAAGAAAAGATATAGGAATTTTTGAGTGGCCTATTCTAAAAAGCATTATAGAGATAATAACTTTCCATGGTTTAGAAATTTTTTATAAAAAAGTTATTATTATTGTGGCACCAATATTAGATTGTATGAGAGGGAAGGAATTTTCATGGACTAGTGCAGCCATAGAGAGCTTTGAAATTTTGAAGATGAAGATTATAGAAAGGCTGATTTTAGCATTACCAAATTTTAACAAAGTGTTTAAGGTTGATTTTTATGTTTTATTTATGGGAATTAGTGTTGTGCTGATTCAACAAAGAAAACCAATAACATATTTTAGTGACAAATTGAATAAGGTAAGAATAAAGTATTCTACTTATGATGTTGAAATTTATAAAATTGTACAAAAATTAAGACTTTGGAGGCATTATTTGGTGCATAAGGAGTTCATACTATTTAGAGATCATGAGGCTTTGTAATATGTGAATACACAAAAGAAGTGGAATAGTAGGCATGAAAAGTGGGTTTCTTTCTTGTGGGGGTATACTTTTATTTTGAAGCATAAATCAAGAAAATTGAATCAGGTAACTGAATACATTGAGTAGGATGGTAGAATTATTAACTACTATGGTGAGTGAAGTAGTTAGATTTGAAGATATCAAAAAATTATATGATATTAATCCATATTTTAAAAAGGTAGTTGAGAAGTGCAAGAATAAATTAACAAGTGGGATAGATATTATTCATGATGAGTATCTTATTCGAGAAGGTTATCTCTTCAAATAGAAATAATTATGCATTATATTTGGGTCTCTACGATATAATATCATAAGAGAATTACATAGTGTTGGTTTAGATGGACATTTTGGTAAGACAAAGACAATAAGTTTGGTGGGAGAATAGAATTTTTGGCCAAATATGAAGAGAGATGTGACAAGGTATGTTTCAAGGTGTATAATGTGTTAGGTGGCTAAAGGACATGCACAAAATACTAGATTATACATGTCATTGTCAATTATAAATGGACCATGGATAGATTTGATTATAGATTTTATGTTGAGATTGTCAATCA
>JARHVA010002151.1:2185000-2212500 GCA_037957365.1 Torreya grandis | reverse complement strand
TTAGAAGTTGTCATAGAGGCATGGCTTCAACATATTCACAGTTTTAGATTATGTGGGATGATATCATAGAGGCATGACTCCCACATATTTAATGTTTTCATATTTAGTTGGGGAATATTTTGGAAACATGTTATTCACAATTAATCAATATCAAACATATCTAGATTATAGAGGGGGAATGTTTTGGAAACATATCATTCACTTGGTACTTATACCAGTTTTAATATTTATACATATAAAATAGAAGAATATTTTATAAACATGTTCTCAGCACTTACGCAAATTTAGTTTCAGATATATAGCAGGGCCATGTTTTAAAAACATGTTCTCCACAATTATAAATTTATTAGATTGGCCAAATTCATAGTTATATGAATTAGATATGCATTTGTGGAAAAATTACATATAATTTGAGATTTATTATACACAACCTCATCATGAGACATGTCTAAGGTACACATTCTATGAATTTTCTACATAATACTATAAAATCAAATCAATTTCATATTTCAAACACTTTCAATGAATATCACCACCCACTAGGTTGGACTTTTATGGACTATACTGAGCCCATCTATTGTAGTAACCAACAAATTTTTGGTATGGTTAAGGTGATTAAATCACTCAATCATGCCATGTTTTTTAAGTTGGACTTTACTATATCATCCAATGTCACTAGTTTGATAGTGAAATTTGAATTGGTTCACTCACACTCACTAGGATATGAGTAGGATTGGATTGAATAATTAATTTAATCTAAATTGTCATGTGAAAATCCACCTTTTCTCCAATGTATATTTTATTACAAAAATATTTACTTTTAGTAATTTTGTTTGAAATATGTATCATTATGAATCAATAACATTAAGATTAGGAAAAATACAAATCTAAAAATGCAATATATCTAAGGATGTGTGTGTTTGTGTGTGTGTGTGTGTGTACACACACACACACACACACACACACACACACACACACACACACACACACACACACACACACACACACACACACACACACACACACACACACAAATCCTTAGATATAATGCCTTTCTAGATTTGTATTTTTCCTAATCTTAATGTTATTGATTCATAATGATACATATTTCAAACAAAATTACTAAAAGGCAATATTGTTGTGTCAATTCATAGGTGTACTCCTAAACCTTGTTTTCTTTAAATTTAAATAATTTTAATGATTTTAATTTCATATTATATGCATTGATTATATATTATAACAAGGTTTTACTTGCAAGTTAGTTACCAAAAAAACACTCATGTTGGACTGAAGCAAATAAAAGGTGTGTTATACGCACCCAAGTATAGTTTCCTTTCCTTTATGCTAGTGATTTAATTAATAAATTAAATCAAGGGAAATGTAGATAGTATTTATGAATTATATAACACCTATATATTGGAAACTTGCTAAAATTAGACCTTGGTTATTCTTCTTATTTATAGACCTTTCTTGCTTCTGTATGTCTTGAATTTACTCTTTCGTATGGCCCTTGGCATATCTCTTAGCTTGACCAGTATTATATTCATCACATAGGCCTTTGATCTTTCCAATAATTATTAAAACTTTCCTATATTATACCTTTGTAAATTATGGACATTTATTTACTTTTCTAATCTCTAGACACTTGTATCCTAGTCAGACGCTTATGTTAATACAAGTGTCCCAATTCAAGAAAAGTGTATAGTGCCTTAAGGTCTTCTAATTTACAAATGAAATGTAGCTTAATGGTTAGAGTGAGTTTCATTATGTGATATATTATCCAAATGGATTGGTATACATATAAGATCAATCATCATTCATTCTTCACCTATAAAATACCTACCAAAAACATGTTATGACCATGCCTTTTTAATGTTTTGATATAGTTTTTAAATATTACTATTACTATTTGTAAAAATGACTATTACATTTGTTTACCTAGTTGGACTATATTGTTGGGTTCGATGTGGCAATACATTGACTGTAGGTTGATGATATTTCATATTTTAATTTTTCCACACGATGATTTTATAGACTAATTGATGAAATTGATAATTTATTACTATTCTATAATAATTTTATTTATTATTGATTAGGTACTATTGATGTATATTCAGTGGTTGTGTGTACTAATATATGAACTAGGTTGGGTGTTGGCATTGATACATTGGGGTATGAAAGTGATTCCTAGGTAGTCATATGAGTTTTGACAAGTATCAATGTGTTTTTGGTTGGTTTTTTACCATTAGATAGTCTTATTATTTTGATTGTATAGTTGCATTCTATTTTATGCCTTTGTTGCATCTTGTCTTTCATACCCCATCATTTATTGATTTATTGTTGTATATCTCATCATGTTAGATAATTATATTGTCCTCTTTTTTTAATAGTCTACTTCAGACTTATTCTCTCTCATTTGTGAACTCCTCACCACTCCACCTTTCTTTGGACTCTCCCTTACTAATACTTAGACTCCTAAAGGGACTTACCTATACCTGTCCCCATGACACCACTCCATGTGGATAATTACTTTGGTCTCTTGGTATTTGTTTGTGACTTGGTTAATTTGAATCATATGGAGTTTAAACATTTAAATTATATTTTAAATTTGCTATTATTATTATTTAATGGTTTTGAGATTTTTGGATGGGTCATTTATGATCATTGCATTTGTAATTTTTAGTAGGGTTTATCTTTGGAGTTGGTCAATGGTAATGGAGAGAGTTTCTCTCTCCTTGAAATTAATATTGAATTTGCTGGGGTAAGGGTGAGTTAGACAAAAGGAGTGCGGGATTTAGTCAGTGGTGGTTGGATTGGATATGGGTAGGAGACACAATGGAGAAAAATTTAGAGAGTGTTTTTGGAATTTGGTTTTATGGTTTATTTTTGCTTAGTTGACATCACTATGTAGAAAAATGGTTATTTCAAACTTGGTGTTTTTGGCTTAGATTTTGTGTGGACTTCACTATTTTGACAAAAAGATTATTTTTAGACATAGTTTTTGACTTTGCTAGCATCATTTTGAGATTTTATTTTCACTATGTTAGACAAGGAATCCATTCTTTACTATTAGTATAGTTATTTTGTTTTGAAGCAATTTTAAAAAATAAAAAAAGATTGGATGCCGCATATGTAGTTAGGAAGTCATAAGAATTATGGATGGGTATCTACTGCCGAATAGGTTTTTGATATTGTCATTTTGTATATAAACATGAAAAATGAGTTTCATATTGTTATATGGTTTTTAATGAAAATAAATTTATGATTATGTCTTGGGTGTATATCATTGCCATATGGGTTTCCTACAAATTTTAGAAATGTTTTTGTGTGCTTTGTTTTTACTATATAAGTTCACAACTCGATATTTTTGAATATGTTATTGCATTTTTTATTTGACTATGTATTTTTGAGGTCATCAAACCCGTTACATTAAGTAAATGATTATGGGTTTTAAATGGCATTTACTCTATGTGTTTTTGTTATATTCAAATAGATGGGTTTAGTTTTGTTTAACTCTACACTTTTATTTAAAGTTTGTAATTCTATGTTTCATTCTGGTTTGTTTGAATTAATTATATTTTTTAAGTGGGTAATGGTAAATTTTTTTATTTATTTCATGCTAATGTTTTTGATTATGGTTAATGTTGGAAAATCAATTTGGATTCCTTCTATTTTAATAGCTAACTTTATCTATGTTGATTATGGGTTCATTTGGAACAAGACATTGATTGGATCTTTTCTTCTAACAAAATGGGTGTTCATGTTTTCTTGGCATAAACATGATTCTATTATAAAATTGGTAGGTGCTTTGATTGAAGTTTATCTATGTGTTACCTTGAATGACATGTTTCTGTTGGGATTTTAATGAGGATTTATCTGTGTTTCATATTTTTTGAACCCATGATGATTTAGGTGAGGCCTGCTATAATCATTATTTATATAATAAGGATTTTACTTCTAAAATAGGACTAGTAAGAAGGCCTGTTATTTTATTATAAAATATTTAAACCAATTTTTAAGATTTTGGTAATCATATGAGGTCCTAAAACCTCATGATGATCTCACGAACCTCACATATCGATTTTTGACTAAAAATCAATTTGAAATTTTGAATAATTATTGGAATAATTATTTTTTACTTTTGGAAATTATTATATGATTGAAGTCATAGTGAATATATTGACTAGTTATTTATGTTGATGTTTTAATTGTTGAGTTAAGATGGACTATGGCTTTGGCTGAGTGTAACTTGTTTTGATTTTCATGTTTTTGATTCATCTCTTATTATATGATTGTTTGATTATGTTACTATTATATAATCATTCCTAGATTAGGCTTCAATGGTTAAGTTATGATTAATATTATTATGAGAATGGGATATAGATTGCTAGCCATGATATTATATGCTAACTGTACACTTTGAGGTTTCCAAAGTTAAGTTTTTTTAATATTATCAACATGTTTTTAGTTATTAAATTCACTATTATTTCCTTCAAGTAGTTTACAATGAATACCCCTTCTCCTAATTTATAACAATGCTAGGTTGGGTTATTTCTATCTCATCTTAGAATGGTGTTTGTTTGTTACTTGCCTATTTTACATCTTGTATTGTGTTGATTTATCCAATGGTTTAGGAATTTTTACTTGCTCAATATCCCTTTTTTACACTAGTTGTGGTAACCACCATATAGCTGATGGTTGGGTGGTAAGGGAAACTGATGGTTGAGATTATAAGGATAGTTGGGAGGGTTTATCTAATTCAATTACATACTGATCTCACTCTTGAATTATCTTGTAGACAGACATGAATTAATTGGCAACAATTATTAAATGTTGTATTTTACTTTTTAGCTTAGGTTTATCATTTCATATACTATGATTTATGAATGTAGTTATAATTTAATTTCATTCTGATATCACTTTAGTTATATTTAATGGTTATGATCTGATAACCCTCTAATTAAAAATGGATCATGTGGGAAAAGAATGTAATAGGATTATAATGTAATTATGTGGTAAGATGTTGAAGTTACATTATGTTTTCTAAATTCAATCATTTACATCTACTTATGATTATTTTAGAATGTCTAAATGAATATAATTCCTATTTTTATCTTAGAATATTTTATTGATATTATTAGCATGGTATTAGCCTCTTCTTATGCTTATATAACATTGTTTAGTTTGTGACATGAGTACTTTATGGTAAATTTGAGTAAGAGCTTACTCATGCATATATATACATTATTCTTGATGTTTAAGCATACATAATTATGGTGGGTAGATTGGTTAACAAGTTAGAATCTTAACTTGAATGAATATTCAATGATGAATCATTTAGCTAATTCTCCTTAATATATTAATATATAGATACTTATGATTTGATTATATATTTTGTATTATACATCAATATAGTACAGAATATAGAGATCTTTCTTAGATGTTTTTAGCTTGTACATGGAATGAATTAAAAAGTTAAGTTAAGCTTGTTGTTAAGTATATAGGGAAAGCATTAATAGAATTCTCTCTCTTTCATACCTCAAACATATTTTGTTGCATATAAAGGTATGCCCGTTATTGTTAATTATATATTATTGTTTATTTAATGTCTTCAATATTATATATTAGTTAGATTCTTGAAATGAATAAAATTATGAGTTTGATTACTATGCTAAGGGATGCCAAGTATGTAATTAAGTTGAAATTGAATTTTTTAGTAAATTGTCAATGAGTAGATGAAATAAGTTATCTTAAACTATTTGTATTATGTAATAGAATTGCTAATCAATGTATTCTCCCTTGATTTATTATCATATAAATGAATAATGGCTAAATGTATACATGTTGGACTTCCCTCTTATGATCTGAGTATGTTATCATCTTCTTTCTTGAGAGTTGGAATTGAAATCACTATTGTGTCATGACATGCTCAAACATTTATTTTGCAATATTTTTAAAAATATAATGTTTTATTTGTGTTTCACTCATTTAAAACTTGGCTGGAATTTCTCATTTAAATAAGACATTATTGATGGTATGAGTCTTGTATATATATTCAATTCATGTAGAATATTTTAATGCTTATGTACTTCATATTATAGTTTGCTTTTAAACTTATTGTATACATGCATAATTATATTTGTCTATATTAGAAACGTAATAATCTACTATGTTTTATCATACTTGGAAAGATGTATGAAGATCAGTTTTATTTTTAATAAAATACTTATTTAGGAAAGGTCAATGACTTAGCTGTTCATTGCTCTCAATTATTTTCTAAGTAAAATTATGGCTAAAAAAATAATAAAATATAAGTGAAAGTTACATGGATTGATTATGCTTCCTTTACATTAAATTTTTTAATTGATTAAATAATTAATGATTAATAGAATATAGTCTTGATAGTAATATACTTTCAATTACATTAATTTATCCTTTATTAATTATAACACATTAGCTATTTACCAATATAATAATACTTAGCTTGATTCAATTATAGGCTGAAAATATATCTTATCTAATAAATAATGAAGTTGACCACAATCATATCATTATTCATTTCATGAGATAGTAGGATTTATTCTTATTAATTAGGAAATTTGTGAACTTAATTTAATGTGTCAACAGTGGTGCAGTGACCTTTAGGCCTTGTGGAAGTTGATAACCTTGGCTAGTAGCACATAAATAGTTGATTATGATGTTTTAGTTTTTTCCTTTTTTCATGTTGTGATCTCTTTTATGCAATGATAATTTTGACTGTATACTTATCAAAATTTAGTATAATATGCATGTGTCTATATTAATCATTGGTTGCTACTTATGGTTAGTATTTTTAATATCATACTTGATTATAAAATTAGTAAATCATTATATATTCTACTCATTTCATACATCTATTTAACTACATGATAAAATAACATATTTAGAGTTATCATTTTTGGTTAGACTAAAATTAACCATTTAACCATCCTTGAGTGGAACCAAAGCCCATTGAGGAGAGTGAGGTATTTATCAAAGGATAAGGGCCTATAAATAGTCTTATGTGGAATAATGTGTACAAAATATGAGGCTCATTACTTATCCATATATTTCTACATTTATATGCCCCAAACTCCATAAATACCCTTTAAGCAACTTGCTTCCCCATAGCATCATTTGTGAGAAATTATCCCTAGCTAATTATCTTAGATCACCTCCTTTAATTATTATTGCATGTACACAAAGACATTGAATGAGTATTTATTTATTCAACAAGTGAGGTATTGGGTCTGATATGCAATCCAAAAATGTTCTTTGATATAAAATTCCAATTTTTTATGTGGTTATTTCATCTATTATTACAACAGTGTTCTCCTCTAGAGATGGTTACAAGTTGTTAATTAGAAGTTTATCAAGATGGTTACAACATGATCAAGTGGTGCCAACATTCATATTAACTTGTAAAATGTTAATTATATTAGAGATAATGGTAGAGGATGAGGTAAGGGTCCTCCTGGCCATGTCCTCATGCAGAATCAAGAGGAACTACCCTAAATAATGCTAACAATAATAATGAGGTTTTTAATGCTGAATTAATCAATGTGAATCCAATTGATAAACATGAGGAAATCCTTAATGGAGTTGTGATAGCTTAAAACACTTTTCAAGAAAAGATTGATAGCCAAGAACAAAGGTTGAATAATCCTAAAGGAGTGTTCCAAATGAAAGTACCTAGTTTGGAAATGGGCCAATCAGAAGGACCTATAATCCAAGACCTACCTTTGATTGTGGTTGACCCCATCATCAAAGACATGAATAAAATTTTGGGACATAGCTTTTTTGGTGAGGAATTAGGTGATGCAATTGATGTATGGCAATTACAATTATAGAAATACTTTAACCTACACAACATGCCATCAAATGTGAATTCAAGGGTTGAATCTTATCATCTAGTTAGACCCATAGCCTTGTGGTGAAACTACATATATGATATTGAAGGATATCATCTGATAGACCTATCCTAGCGAGTTTTTGAAACATAGTTTTTAAAAAGATACCTGAATGCCAATTACAAAGAGTAAAAAATTAGTTATTTTCAGGTACTAAAAGAGGAAAACATGTCTATTTTTGAATATGAGAACAAGTTTTCAATATATTACATCATGTGAATTATATGCATGATAAGGAAACCTAGATCACTAAATTTAAACTTGGGCTAAAAAATATATTGAATTATAATGTCAATATGATAAACCTGAGAACCTTGGCAGTAGTTATTGAATCAGCTTATAAGGTTGAAGGAAAAGAGAAGTCTCACTAGAAGGTAAGGCATGAATTCAAATCAAATAAGTAGTAATCTAAATCTGAAAGTCTTTCTCCCATGAATAAGAACTTAAGAAAATCATACCAAAATTGAAGATTTCTTGGAAATAATAAGAATTTTAAGAAGTTTTCAAATCAAAAAACAATTTCATGTCTTAAGCTTCATCTAAATCAGGGTCTTTTAGGAAGTAACATCATCAAAATAATCAATGTAGACCAATCAAGGGTTCTAATATTATCCTAGTAGCTCTATCTAGATCTATCATTTGCTAATAATGTGGTGATAGCCACTATAAAAAAGATTGTCCTAAGATGAAATTGGGCTAATCAGTGAATCACAGGGTGTACACTACTATTGAAAATCATAATGCTGATTTGTAATCAATCCCAATAAAAACTAGAGGTATAATTAATGGGTTTCCCTTAACTATTCTAATTTATTCAGGTGAAACCAACTATTTTGTATCTAATAGTTGTGATAAACAATGTAAAATTGAACTTGTATTGATAAGAGAAGGTTGGGAGGTTGAGTTTAGTACCAACATAAAGGTACATATTATTTAATTCTTGGAATAAGCTGAAATTGATCTTGGCATCTTTAAAACCAAGGTAAATCTATTCCTAATATCTTTCAGGTCTTATGATCTCATTCTCATATTTGAGTGGCTACAAGAAAACCAAGCCATGTTTTATTGTGTTGATCAAATAATGCAGTACATTGATGACCTTGGACAAGTTGTAGAAATACAATGTATTCAAGGGTCTTAAATGTGAAAGATAATTTCAGCCTTATAGCTGAAAAGGGTTGTTAGAAAGGTCTATAAGATTTATGCGATCTAACTTCATGAATTACCTGACGAAATGAAACTAGTTCATACAAATTTTCCTCTTTTGAATGAGTTCATATATATCTTCCCAAAAAGCTACCAAGATTACTACCAAAGTGTGACTTTGAATTTTCAATTGATATAATGTTAGGATCTACCACTACATCTAAAGATCCCTATCACATAAATGTGGTTGACCTCAAATAATTAGAGGTACAAATATAAGAAATTTTTGATAGTAGAAGCATCCAATCAAATGTGTCTAATCGGGTTGGTTTGGTTGTCTTTACAAAAGGGAAAGATGAAACATTAAGACTATGCATTGATTATCACCTACTTAATGAGGTGACAATAAAAAATCAATAGCTTTTTCTAAAGATAGATGATTTGTTTGATCAAATAAAAGGTGTAACAGTCTTCTCAAAGATCAACTTAAAATTGAGCTACCATCCATTGAAGATTAAAGAAGAAGATAATGATAAAATAACCTTTTGAAATCGGTATGGACATTATGAGTTCACGGCACTACTATTTGGCTTAACTCATGCTCTTGTATTATTTATGAACCTTATGAACAATGTATTTAGATATTTTTTGGATAAATTTGTACTAGTGTTCCTTGATAATATTATCATTTGTTCCAAGAATGAAGTTGAACATGATGAACACCTTCATTTATTTTTGTAAAGACTAAGACAACATAAGTTATATGGAAAACTCTAGAAATGTAAATTTTATGAATCTAAAATTCATTACATGGGCCAAATTATTAAAAAAGATGGAATTATTATAGATTTAGTAAAAATAAAAGCCATTTAAGACTGGCCTACTCCTACTAATGTGTATGAATTGAATAGTTTCATGGTCTTGGTTGGTTATTATCGATGCTTTGTGAAAATGTATTTCTAATGTAGCCCATATTATCACCTTTTTGTAGTTGAAAAGGAATAAAGTTGTATGAATGCCTCATTGTGAAGAGGCTTTTACAAAGCTGAAAGTGTTTCTAACAAAACTTATACTTATTATTCTTGACCCAATGTCAATTTTGAGGTGTGGATTTTATTTTAATGAAGGATATGGAGGCATCTTGCCTCAATATGGTAAATTTATCTCTTATGAGTCATGTAAGCTCAAAGAGCATCAAAATAATTATCCCATGCATGACATAGAGCTTATTTCCATTAACCTTGCTTTAAAATAATGGAAACATATTGTATTGGGGAAACCTTTTAAGGTGAATTCTGATCACTATAAATTGGGGTACTTGTTCTCTCAATATGGTTTAAATTCACACCAAAACAAATTTCTAGAATTTAAAAAAAAAATTGACATAAACATATCTTATTTCAAGAGTAAGTAAAATCATGTGGTTGATTCACTCAACATATACATGTACCTTGTTCCCTTATCAAGTTTGCATGGAAATTTTAGAAGTGTTGTGTTAGAATAATAACTTACTAATGAATTCTACCATGATGTAAGAGCAAGTTTGGATAAGAAGCCTAAATCAAAAAAAATTGTTGATTTTTTTGTTGAAATAAACAACCTTGTAAGGTGACAATATAGAATTTATGTAGCCAAATTTTGTGTTAAAAATAAGTGCATACACCACTTCACTATTCTCATCTAGGTGTCATGAAGAAGATACATGAGATGAGAATGATTTATGTTTTACATTAAATGAAGCACAATGTCAATATTTTGTTGGAAAAATTCTTGCAATTCTAGTGGGTTAAGGTTAATCACTATCCTCTTCATGGGATTTTGTACCCTCATGATATTCCAAGAAAAAAGTGGCATTTAATCTCTATTGATTTTATAGCTTAGATATCTGAATCATGCAGTAAATATGACACCATACTTGCAGTAATTAATAAGTCCACTAATGTTGGTCATTTCATTACTCGAAATATAATGAATGATGCTTCCATGTTGGTAGATTGTTTCATAAAGTATGTCATTAGCCTTCATTGAAACCTTAACTGATAAATTTAGATCATGACAAATTGTTTACATCAAGGTTTTGGAAAACTTTGACCACAACCTTTTGAATATGATTAAATTTCAATTCTTCTTATCATCTAGAAATGGATGGTCAAACTAAAAGGTTCAATTAGGTGGTTGAGGACATGATGTAAATATCTGTTATGGACCCGCTAATGAAATGAAAAATTATCTTCATTTGGTTGAGTTTGCATATAATAATTCCTATCATTATGTAATAAAAATGACAGCTTTTAAACATTTATATGGGTCAAAGTGCAGAACTCCACCAGACTAGGATAACTTACAAAATATTTTTGTTATTGGCCCTATATTGTTGGAATATGGTGAATAGTTGGAATCAATATGCCAAAATATGAAAGTGGCATCCGATTGGAAAAAGAGTTATGTTAATTAAAAGAGGATGCTGCATGATTTGAACATGATTGAAAAAAAAAATTCATGTTAGATCATCAAAGATTTCAATAAAATTTGTAAAAAATTTCAAACTAGCGCAATGTTTTATCGAGCCCTTCGACATTGTGGAGAAGATTAGTTCTACTGCCCATCCGTTGTCTCTTCCTCCTCAATCAAGGATTTATGATTTTTTTAATGTTATTTTAGTAAAAAAATACATACCTAATCCTTATCATGTTTTGGATTGAAAACATTTATAGGTCATAGAAGAGGAAAAGATCTATGTAGAACAAGTGAGAATCTTGGACCATTATAGTGTTAAGATATGAAACAAGGACATAAACTAGATTTTGGTTCAATGAGACCCACTAAGCAAAAAAAGCTATAAATGAGAAGATATACATATTTTCAAGTAACATTATGCATGGTTATTTGATTATTCATTAGAATTACTCCATTTTAAGTGGGGGAGGATGTTACGACCTTACATTTTTAATGCTTAGATATATTTTTTAAAGATTACTATTAGTATTTGTAAAACTAACTTTCATATTTTTTACCTAGTTGGAATATATTGTTAGATTCAATGTGGTGATATTTTGACTGTAGGTTGATGACATGTCATATTTTAGTTTCTACATATGATGATTGTATGGACTACTTAATGCAAATAATATTTTATTATAGTTTGTAATCATTTTATTTATTATTGATCAAGTATTACTACTGTATATTCAGTGGTTATAGGAACTAATATATTAGCAAGGTTGGATGTTAGCATCAATACATTGGGGTACCAAATTGATTCTTAAATAGTCAAACAAGTTTTGATAGGTATCCTTGTGTTTTAGGTTGGTTTCTTATCATTAGATAGTCTTATTATTTTGATTGTATAGTCACATTCTATTTCATACCTTTATCACATCTTGTCTTTTATACCTTATTATAATATTGTGTGATTACTATAGGTATCATGAAGTTAGTTTTTTATGTTTTTCTCTTTTTGTAATAGTCTTCTTTGGACATCTCTCTCCTTTGAAAATTCCTTGCCACTCTGACTTTATTTTGACTCTCTCTTACTAAGACTTTAACTCCCTAAGGGACTTACCTAGACCTATCCCCATGATCCTGACCTGCCCACTTGGATTATTACCTTTATCACTTGTTATTTTTTTATAGATTGGTTAATTCAAATACTATAAAATTTTAATATTTAAATTATATTTTAAATTTATTTTTATTATTATTTAATTGTTTCAAGCTTTTTTGATGCATCATTAATGACTATTGCATTTATGATTTTTAGTGGTGGTTGTCTTGGAAGTTGGTTAGTGGTAGTGGAAGGAGTTTCTCTCTCTCTCTCTCTCTCTCTCTCTCTCTCTCTCTCTCTCTCTCTCTCTCTCTCTCTCTCTCTCTCTCTCTCTCTCTCTCTCTCTCTCTCTCTCTCTCTCTCTCTCTCTCTCTCTCTCTCTCTCTCTCTCTCTCTCTCTCTCTCTCTCTCCTCTCAATGAATGTCTAATTCATTGGGTTATAGGTGAGTTAGATGAAAGGATTAGCGGTGTTAGTTAGTAGTGGTTGGATTGAATGTGGGTAGGAGAAAGAATGGAGAGGGTTTTTGGACTTTGGTTTTCTAGCTATTTTTTTGTTGGTTGATATCACTTTGTGGAAAAAAGGTTATTTCAGACTTGAATTTTTTGGCTTGTGTTTTATGTGGATAAAAAGGTTATTTTTAAACCTCATTTTTCACTCTATTGGCATAATTTTGAGTTATTATTTTCAAAACATTGGATGGGTGATCCATTCTTGACTATTAGTCTAGATTGTTTTTTCAAGGAAATTATAAATAAAAGTATTGGAGGCTGCATATGCAGAAATGAAGTCATAAGACTTTTGGATGGGTATCCAGTTCCTAATGGGTTTTGATATTCTAATTTTGGAAATAAAATTGCAAAATGAGTTTGATATTAGTCTATATCTTTTAAACAAAATTGTTTATGATTGTGGCTTGGCTATATATCATTGCCCTAGGGATTTCTTGAAACTTTAAAAAGGTTTTTGTGCGTTTCATTTTTATTTTGTATGTTCATGACTCGACATTGTTGAATCTATTATTGCATTTATAATTTGACTATGTATTTTTGGGGTCATCAACACTACTAATTTAAGGAATTGATTATGGATTTTAAAAAACATTGATTATACATGTTTTTATTATATTTAAATAGATGGGTTAAAAAATTTTAACCCTAAACTTTTATTTAAAGTTCACATTATTGTGTTTGGTTATCGTTTGTTTAAACAAGGTATTTTATTAAAGTGGGTCATGGTACTCTATTTAATTGATTGCATGGTAATGTTTTTGATTATTGTTAAATTTGGGAAATTGATTTGGGTTTATTTATAGTTTGATGTTTAAGTTTATATATGTTGATTGTGGGTTCATTTGGAACAAAATTTTGACTAGTACTTTCCTTTTAATGAACTGGTTGTTCATGTTTTCTTGGCATAAACTTGATTCTATTATAAAAATGTTATGTGGTTTTATTGAATGTTCTCTATGTATTACATGGAATGGCACATTTTTGTTGGAGTTTTAATGAGGATTTTATGTGTTTTATATTATGTGAACTCATGAGGATTTGGGCAAACCCTGTAGGATTAATTATTAATATAACAAAGATCTTAATTTCAAAATAGGATGAGTAAGGAGCCTTGTTATTTTATTTAAAATGTTTTAAATTGATTTTTAAGATTTGAGAAATCATATGAGGTCGTGTTAACTCATGATGATTAAAACAAATCTCACATATCGATACTTGGCTTAAAATTAATTTATATTTTCAAATAATTGTTGAAATCATTATTTGTTCTTTTTAAAAATTATTATATGATTGAAGTCATAGTGAGTGCATTGACTAGTTATTTATGTTGACTATTTAATTATTGACTTAAGATGGAATATGGGTTTCATTGAGTGTAACTTGTTTTGAGTTTTATGTTTTTGATTCTTATCATATTATATGATTTTTTGATTATGTTCTTATTGTGTAATCATTCTTAGACTAGGATTAAATGGATAAACTATGATTTGTATGCTTAGGAGCATGTGATTTAGAACTATAGACATAATATTATAGGTTGAAAATACACTTCAATATTTATCAAGTTGGTTTTATTGAATGTTATGTATATAGAATTATTTTTAAATCCATTGATATATCCTTTGAGTAGACTATAATAGATATTACCACTCTTGATTTACAATAATTTCAAGTTTGGTAGTTTATGTCTTGTCTTAGAATCATGTTTATTTATCACTTACCTGTTTTACATCTTGTATTGTGTTGAGTTTTCTAATGGTTCGAGAATCTCGACTTGCTCAAAATCCCTTCTTGACCTCGATTGAAGAAATAACCATCTAGTTGATGGATGGGGTGGTAAGGGAATCAAATGGGTGGGTACATAGGGCTAGTTGCAAGTGTTTATCTAATTTGATTACAAGTTTCTCACACTTGATTATCTCATAAATAAGAGCAAAGTAATTTCTAAGAGTTATTAAATATTGTTTATTATTTCTTAACTTAGTTGTTTATCATTTCATATAGTATGATTCATAAATGTAATTGTAATTTAATTTCATTCTAATATTGGTTTAGTTTTATTAAGTAATTATGATATGCTAACATTGTAATTAAAAATGGATCACATGGGAAAACAAAGCAATAGGCTTATAATGTGATTATGTGGTAAGATGTTTAATTTAAATTATATTTTCCCAATTTAATCATTTATGTATACTTGAGTTTATTTTGGGATGTTTAGATGAACATCATTCATGGTTCTATCCTAGAATATTTAATTAATATTACTAGTAAGGTATTAAACTCTTGTTATGTATATAGAACATTTTTTTATTTTTGACATAAGTACTTTGTGGTAAATTTGAGTACGTGTTTACTCATGAATATGTATTGTTTATCCTTGATATTTAAGAATACATAAGTATGTTGGGTTGATTGGTTAAAAAGTTAGAATCTTAACATGAATTAATTGTCATTGATGAATCATTTATTTAATTATTTTTAGTTATATTAACCATTGAGGTAGTAAAGAATATAGAGATATTTTTTAGATGTTTTGAATTCACACATAGAATAAATAAACAAGTTTAATTAAGCTTATTGTTAAACATATGTGGAAAGAATAAATAAAATTATCTCTCTTGCATAATGCAACCCTCTTTGGTTGTGTATAAAGGTATGTATGTTATTGTTAATTAATCTATTGTTATTGATTTCTTGTCTTAAAGATTCTTTATAAGTTACATTACCAAAATTAATGAAAATTTGAGTTTATTTACTATGGTAAGGGCTGCCTAGTATGTAATTAAATTCTAAAATGAATTGTCAATACCTACATGAAAGAAGTTATCTTGAACTATTTGTATTGTGTAACAAATTTGCTAAGTAATTTATTCTTCCATGCTTGATGCTCATATAAATAAATAATGGCTAAGTGTATACATGTTGGAATTCTCTTTTATGATCTGAGTATGATATTATCTTTTATATTGATGACAGGAATTGAATGCACTATTATGTCATGATGTAGTCAAGTTTTTATTTTGTAAGAGTTATTTAAATAAAACATTTTATTTGGGTTCCACTAATTTGAAACGTGGATCAAATTTTTCATTTGAATAAGACATTATTGATAGTATGAGTCTTATATATATATATATATATATATATATATATATATATATATATATATATATATATATATATATATATATATTCAATTCATATGGAAAATTTTGATACTTATGTACTTCATATTAGATGGTTCACTTTAAAACCTATTGTATGTATGCATAGTTATATTTATCCATATTAGAAACATAATTTTCTACTATGTTTGATCATAGTTGACAAGATGTTGAATGAAGTTAGGTTGCTTCTTTAATAAAACACTTGTTGTAGAAAATGTCAATGACTTAGTTGTTCATTGCTCTTAATAGTTTTCTAAATAAAAGTATGGTTGAAAAATAATAAATTTTAGTGAAATTTATATGGATTAATTATGTTTCCTTTACTTTTAACATTTTAGTTGATTTAATAATAAATGATTAATGGAATGCACTCTTGGCTGATATATACTTTAGATTACATTAATTTCTCATTTATTAATTATAAAATATAGTCTATTTGCCCGTATAACATCATTTTCCTCAATTCAATTATAGGATTTCAATATACCTTATCTGATAAATAATGAAGTTGACCACAATCATATCATTATTCATTTCACCAGATAGTAACATTCATGTTTATTAATTGAGAAAATTGTGAACCTAAAGTAATGTGTTTGGAACGGTAAAGTGACATTTAGGCTAGAAAGTTTAGAACCTCAACTCATAATATGTGAATAATTACTTATGATGTTTTAGTTTTATTTTGTTTTCATTTTGTAATCAATTTTATACATTGAAGATTTCTATTGTATACTTATGGGAAATTAGTATAATTTGCACGTGTTTAGATTGATTGTTGGTTACTACTTATGATTAATATTTTTAATATCATACTTGATTATAAAATTAGTTAACATTATATATTGTACTCATTTCATAGACCCATTTGAGCAAATGATAACATATGATATTTAGGTTTTTCTTTTTTGGTTAGACTAAATTAACTATTTAACCATTTTTTAGTGGAACTGAAGCCCACTAAAGAGAATGAGGTATTTACTATGGATAATGACCTATAAATGGTCGTATGTAGAAAAACAAGTGCTACATATAGTATTTGGAACCTTTCCATGTATTCATACATGGATACACCCTAAACCCTATATATGGACTTTAGACAACTTGCCTCCCCCAAACATCCTTTATGAGTAATTAACCTTACTAATTAACTCAGATCACTTCCTCTAGTTTTGGATGCACGTACGTGATTACATTTAATGCGCATCAAAAAAATTTTGGGGGTTGTTTAAAGACCAAGGAAACTTATTAAAGTCATTATATCCAAAATTAAAGTGAATAAAGATTCAATTTTTTCTGCTATTTTCATATCAATCATAGGGATAAAGCATTTATACATATGAATTAAAGAATGGGTACTCCAATCATGGTCATTATTATACTTTATTAACACATATTACAAGATCCATAGAGAATCAAAAATGTATGGGATAACTACATAAGTCTGAGGCCCTCTTCATAGTATTGCATATCTAGAAAATTATCATTGATATTGGGTTCTTTGGGGAAGCTCTATAATTTTTGCCCATTAACCCATTTTTCCTATTGATACTATAAATATGAAGAACTTGTTTTTTGATCATTTAAAAAAGAGTGATAATCCATGGCCCATAGCTAAATCCACTAGAGTGTAGGGAAAAATAAACACAAATGCATCATAGTGATGGCATCATGTTACAATAGTTATTACGTAGTGAAGACCTACATTCAACTTAGGATAGTATTTGGAATTCAATGTATATATGGTTATAGAGACACTTAAGATAGTATTTGGAAACTATAATAGAATATTATTTTAGCCTACATCATTCTTGTTCTAGATCCAAATCTGTATTAACATCAAAATTAGTTAGGTATCTTGTGTTTATTATAATTTCAATATCTATCATAGTTGTACTTTTTATTTTTAGCACATCTAAGCATAATAAAATCAATATATTTTCTACCGAAGTTATATAGTTAATTGGCCTTTTATAGATCTATTTATCACCCTTGTGCTTATTCATTTATATATTCTTAACTCTGTCTATCCCCATAGGATCCATATCCAATTTAGGGTTAAATAAATATGCAAAAAATATATAATTTGACTTAGCCACGCTTATAATCTTTGGTTTCTCCCCATTCATCTTTTAATAGCATTTGCATTTATAAATCAATCATCTCCTTCACCTCTTTCAACCAACCCCTACCACCAAAACTCCTATGCCTCCTCTTTCCTATGTTTTAATATTTTTCTGTGCATATCAAATTTTTATGTTAATTACTAGGTCATGTTAGTTTTTAAGTCAATCCTGTTAGGTTGTTGTGACATATATAATAGATTATGATTTATTTTTAAATATTATTATTAAATATAAGTTGAGAAAATATTAATCACACTTTATTAACTATTGAAACACTTAAATAAGAAAATTATTAATAAAAATAGTAAGTTACAAGACAAAAATAAAAAGTGCTGGAAAATCATGGTAAGCTCAAGCAACCAAATAAAAATAAAAACAAGTAAAAAGAAACTGTAATGTATTTTAAAAGAATACAAGGTGGGCTTATTTGTAGTGATATTTTCTACCTCTAGAATTAAAAAATCAAATAACAATCTAAACATCCTATTTTCCATATCTTCATGTTCATTTTTTTGGTAATAGACTCAAATGGTAATTGTATGGAAATTGAAACAACTATCACCCTAAGATCTTGATTGTCTATTTTTTAATGTCTATCTATAATTATGTTGAATCTATTAGATATTCACCATTAGTAAGAACCATAAAAAAAGTTATAAGTCAGTTCATATTGACCCTTTTCCTTGTTATTCGATGAAGGTTTAGGGACCTTTTTCCATTTATTTCCAATTTCTTGAAATTCTTCTATTTCAGGTCTATTTTTCCCTTTCTTGTCAACTTTTTGAAAATCTTTTTTTTTCAATATTTTTTTCAATTATTATTGTTATAAATCAATCTTGAAGTAGATGTTCATGACCATGACACAACAAACATTGGAATGGAAAGTTTTCGTAGTCAAAAACTTGCTCAAACACGTCTCCTTTAAAAAAAACTGACAAAACCTGTTTAAAAAAATGTTTACTCATATGCATTTGAAAATAAATCTTAACATAAACTATATGTTTTTTATTACAAGTTTCATTAAATATACACATCACTTATTAAAAACAATTAACAATCTGATTAATAAACAACATTATATAGATTTAAAGTGGGAATCATGAATCAAATATTATTAGTCTCAGAAGGATACTTATGTGGTGAATTTGATTTAACTTACTATTAAATTGTATTGTTTTGACCAATAAGATTTTATTATTTTATATGTTTTGAAGAATGTAATTTTTTTTTCATAATTAAATTGCATGTTTTTTATCCAATAATATAAAAAAATTTGCTTTCTATGTATTGATTCATTCGAAACTTTTTATGTTGATAAAAATTTCACATAGTTAATTGCATCCAAAACAAATATAAAAAATTGACATGTTAATTCCTGTATTAATTTTGAGTGTTGTGGATCGTACCCAAGATTGTTAGGTTTTAATGCCATCAAAAGAATCCCATTGGAGTCAATTAAATTGTCGTTAATATTGACATTTTTTTCTTTGTACCTTAGCTGCTGCATGTTGAAATGAATGTTCACCTTTCTCTGCCCTGTGGTGACATTGAAAATGTACAACTAGCATGTAATATGCTTTCTACCAAGCATAATGATTTTGAATACATTAATTTTACAGCTCGTGAAGTACAATTGGAATGTATTGAAGGTATCAACAAGAATTAGGTATTTGAAAGGGATAAAAGGTTGATTTTGTTTGCATTTGTGCCAATTTATGTGAGTGTTTGCATATGCTATAACGGGATGTATTAATATTCTTTCTTTTCACTAAATCATGTTATTTCATACACATGTCAATATCAAAGCTACACTAAGAAAACCTTAACAAAATGGATGATCCATTAAATATAGAGCTCGACGAGGATACCAAATAGGTTTTAGTAGTAGTCGAGATTAACTTGGTAATCACGGGAGTTAAGTGCCATGGGGTCGTAGTGCTAGTGTTCATTATGGAGGTCGATTATATCTTTACTCAGCAAGAGACATTCTAGTTGAAAGGCATTACTACCGTGGTTTTCGTGATTTTCCTACTAATATTTTTATGTTTTATCTTACAAATAGATTTTTTTTAGAATTTTTTTTAACAAATACCTTAACATTTTGTACTAATATAAGGTGGTTTTCCTGGTCCAGATAACGTTCAAAGTAGCTACAACAGAGTTCATGGTCAGGAATGCGATCTTTATTCATAAGTAAATTACATGGATACAATCATGAAGGTTAAGGAAATCACCTATATTATCTTGTCACTTTGACTCGAGTCTTCCTGCAATTCAATTGAGATATGGTTTTGATTTTATGTTATTTACATATTTTTTTTTTTATAGTCGAAGATTAATACTATTTTGGGTTTTTTCAGACATTTATTTTCCAGTGTCTTTGGCTGAAATTTTCAAGGTTTTTAGGGTTTTTACTGGCGCCCATCTTCCTGAATAGTTTTGAGCTTGAACTAAAGCACCAGCTAAAAGGTTATAATTGGATCATGATTTCCATTTGCAACAGACCCGTATCTCTCTCCTTTTTTATCCAGGTAATTTTCAAAACATTCTACGGTTGTCTGTTGTTGTATTTGTAATCTCAGCCTTCAGTTTGAAAGTAAGGCATTCATGGGAATCCTCAAACTCAAATCATGTACAGTAAGAATATATGGATTTGGTCTACAAAAATATAATTGCAAATGGAAAAAAAATTAAGTCTAGAAGTCAAAAAACAAATAACCAAAATATAAAATGAGGTGGGTGCACGGGCCTTTTAGGTATTTTGAGATGCAACATTAAACACACAATGATTTGAATTTAAAAGAATCGGTGCAACTAACAATTGAGCTATAAATTATGTAGAACTCCATAGGAAACTATTTGGTGTTGTAAATATTATGATTTCACTCACTTTTAACCATGGCATATGCAACTTTTCTTCAAGGATTCTTCATATCCTCTTTCTGTAAATTGGGCATGAACCCGACATGGCAGTTTCATGCAAAGGTGTATTGTACTACTAAAAGGGAGCCAATGTTGTTCTCGAAGCTATGTTGCACCAGTAATTGAAAATAGAAATATGGAAATGTAGGATATGTGGCTTCCTAAAAAAAAGTTACAGCCAGGGTCAAATTTCAATCTAAAGATTAAATATAACCATATACATCTACAATTAATAAGGAAACTACATCGGTAATGAAGGAATAATCAACATATTTGAACAGTTATTAAAACTGGTAAAAACACCACCAGAAACTTTCTAAAAAGGCACTAAAAATCTCCAAATAAATATGGAACATCCCCCAAAATCTAAGACATTACTCTTTTGTCATGCTCAGTGGAGCTTCCCCATCTTAGGATGGTTTATTGGACTGCTGGGCAAGGAAACACGTATTCTATATCTTGGGAATAGTTTCCAGGACTCATAGTTGTAACTGTATGTAATTCTAAGTAATAAATCTTGCCTATTCACATACAGTACGAGTCTACTTCTCTCTGTCTTGTTTTGCAAATATGATTATGTAATGAAAGGCTAGTTTTCATGTCAGTTGCCCCTATACCCACATATACAAGATGAAAATTTTTCAATACTTCTTTTCTCTTTTAAAAAACAAATGAAATTAGTTGTCATTTTTTGTATTGTGTCCTTTGACTTCTTATAAAGTCTTTGGTCATTGAGTTTTTGACAGAAAATAAAAACATATAAAAACAGAAAATAGAACACACAGATTGCTACAACAATCATGGAACAATATTTTGATTAATCTTCATGAATCTTGCAGATCTTCTTGATCTTGCTTATCTTGCTCCATCACAATACTGCACCCATGGGTCTATTAAATAGATTTGAAAGCAAGCAATAATTAGAAAAACAAATTGAAGACTAATTTTAGTCTTTACGTGCAAACTGAAATTGAACTAACTGTTTGTTAACTAACTGATCTCTAACTGATTGTTAACTGCTGCATGCATGAGGAGTGGAAATATTATCACCTATTCACTTTAGTTTCTAACACTCCCCCTTAATTTCTACCACTAACTACTTCAGCATTTACAATGCCTAAATGATTTACCATTCTTGCCATAGCTACATTGCTAGTAGCTGCCATTGATGGCATACATCTCCTCACTCATCCTATCTACCATCTTTAGCTAGGATGCTTTTCTTTTGTAGAATTCACTGTCTCTCATGTAGAATACAGCGCCTTGCAAAATACATCACCTTATATGCGGAATACACCACCTTGCAAAAGACATCACCTTATATGTGGATTACACCACCTTGCATAGCCTAGATTGAGGCTACAAATAAATACAATTGCTCAATGAGTGTTCACTCAGCATTTAAGACTAACGAGTAGCCTGTCGAAAGGCTATCAATGGACATGCTTATGTCCAACACTGTAAGCTTCCTACTTGCTTACCTTTCTTTCACATGATGCTTAATTGTTTAGGATTCCTCCCAAGACTCTACTGGGTTCTTTCCACGTTGGTCTAGATTTGCCAATAATTAGTCTGTTCTTCAGACACTTTGACAGCTTCACTCGTTGTTCAACACACACACTTTCACATTTTCACTCACTGTGTAACACAAGCTTTGTGGAGCTCATCTTTTCAAACACGGCACTGCATATAAAAAAATAGAACACATTCAATGACTTTTATCTTTGACATTCGGATCAGGCTCTTCAGAGCAATCTTCTTTGTAATACACCTCTTGTCCTTGGGGTTAGATGCATCTTTCTTATCTCTAGAGCAGTCTCTTTGACTTTCTTCTGACTGCATACAAATTCTTTAGCAATACATAAGACAAAATACAAAATGGAATGCTACGGCATTCATCTTCTAAGCATAGAAAGCAAATATAAAAAATTTAGCCAATACACACACAAAGCTTTAAACACATCCTTTGTCCACTCTTTCAACCCCTCCGGTAGCCCTGTTCCAATAGTAGTTTGGATGCTTTTGATGGCCCATATGAATGCTTGTTGGCTGGCCTCTAGCTGACTCAGCAACGCCACCGTCTGTTCTTTGCTGAGAGTCGACTAGCTCCCAAAACATACAAAAACAACCAAATTGGGGCTTCTACAATCCAACCACTGTAAACACTCTGCCTCACTGATATCCACCACCTTACCATTGCTACCATCGGTCATGCATTTGATTCCCTTTGTGTCAAAAATCTTCTTGGGAAGCATAGGACCTACAGTCCAAAAACCACGATCTGCCTGATCTCAATAGGCTGCAAATGCTCATGATCCTCCTTTCTATTTTTTTTAATTCTCTTCTTGAGCAGTTGTACTTCTACACACTACTCTTCTTTGAACATTTATAAGTTGTTGTTGCTTTTGTGCCTCTAAGTGTAGGTTGCAATCTCTTCTTCTTCTTTTTTAAATTTCCACAGTCTCCTTTTTTTTAATATAAATATTTAAATAGTGTCGGTTGGTCCTCACACCAACTACACGTCCCCAACCTGGTGCATCTTCTAGTCTACTCTGCATGTTACAATTACCAGATTGTGGGTTGAATATTTCTATCAAACTCATCCTTTCAGCCAAGCTTTGGCTTCCCACTCCTTCTGTTGATCTTAGCGGGCTGTCAACTTCTATTCTCCATCGTCTGCTCCTTGGTTGTGCTGTCGATCTTTGACCCTTTTTGGACTACTTCCTGTTGATCTCTTAACAGTGCTTTTGGCTTCTTGACTACGCTTGGTAGATTTGGGACACAAAAATTCATGTTGGCTGTGCTCTTCCCTTGGCTGTAGCATTTCTCCTTCCTAGATCTTCTCTCCAAGGCTCTAATACCATTTGATAGAAAATAGAACACACAGATTTGTACAATAATCATAAAACAAGATTTTGATTAATCTTCTTGAATCTTGCAGATCTTCTTGATCTTGTTTATCTTCCTCCATTACAATACTGCACCCATGGGTCTATCAAATAGATTTGAAAGCAAAAAATAATTAGAAAAACAAAATGAAGACTAATTTTAGTCTTTGCATGCAAACTAAAATTGAACTAACTGTTTGTTAACTAACTAATCTCTAATTAATTGTTAATTGCTACATGTATGAGGAGTGGAGAAATTATCTCCTATTAACTTCAATTTCTAACAATTTTTAGTGTCCAAAGATGGTTACGAGGTTTTCTTTGATGTATATTTATCTTGAGTTTTTAATCAATGTGTCAAAACTTCTATGATTTAAAGTATTTTGATTGTATAGATATCTCATTTTGCTTCATTTATGAATGATTATCTCTATTCCAAGTCATCCTAGCCTAGACGTATGTAATTTTAGATTGTAAAGGTAAGGCTTGAAGTTCCCTTGTAGATTCTAAATCTGAATTCAATTTGTCAAGACTCACAATCAATTTTCTACAAGATTGGGAGAAAACTTCACAAAATTTATTTAATGTTATACTTTTACATCCCATCAGATATGCTCCATTGCATGTGATATGTTTTTAATCTTGTTTCTATCTAGAGTTCAAAGGAATGCTTAGAAAGACAAATCTAGCTTGCACATAAAAAACACAACATAAATGCCACGAGTCTTTTTCCATTAGATATAAAACTTTTTTTTTTTTTTTTAACTAATTCCTAGGCATGTAATAAATTTGGAATGGTTGCACCAATTCTATGCTTGGGGCCTCTTCTTAATAATGTTTCTCTTAAATAATTTGGTCTACCATTTAATTTGAGTGATAATGAATGTAATGTAATTGAATTAATTCATAGAAGGCATAACAAAATTTCATGAAAATGCCATTTTATTGTAGATGACTCTTTGTGTCAAGTTATGTAGATCTTAAGGATGTACATTCAGCGACGAGTTGCAAATATGGTGCCGTATTTACTAAATCAGTCTATGCATTGACTCGTTAAAAAGTTTATATGCTATTTTTATGTTGATGTGAAGTAAGGCATTCAAGACAGATAAAGAACTAAACATTCAAGTGTAAGCATAGAGTCTTGCAAGTTCATTTGCTTATTAATTTTGTATCACTTTGAATTAGAGTCAACATTGCTTCATCAAAGTGTTATGAATCGCAGCCAGCATACAATAATGTTGATCTTAGTGCATGTCAAAGCTATGTATCATTTTCTATTTAATTAGCTAAATAAATTTTGATAAAAATCAATATATCTGTATCTTGGAATTGTTGTACCATGCTTAGCCTTTTTTTTAAACTTCTAGACATGTTGTATAGTACACATTAAAAAACATGCAACTCACATATGAAAAAAGGTTAACATAATCAAAATAAATTTGGATGTCAATAAATATCAGCTTAAAAAATTTGCAACTCAAGTTTTGAAAAGATTTAAATAGACATGAGATTGTTTTATCCCATCCTTTGTGTTTGTATTTGTCCAAATATGATTCATTCATTTTTTAATTATTTTACAGGTTATTCATTAGAAACATTTTCAAAGACGTGTAGTTTTGATTCTTATACTTACCACCTAAACTTTCATTCTACAAGTAAGACATTCAAAAACATGCAATGTATTAATAAGAAACTGATTACAGTTGTTCCTCATGGTATTGCTTGATGCCATTAGTACTTTATTTTAACAAGTTCTTAACATACCTTATGAGATTTACCCCCATGTACGGTTACTAGAAAATATCATGAAGGATCAAATGCCTCATGGGCCAAATGATAACATAAGTCAATTTGTCTTAACTTGTTTCATAGAATAATAATCAATGAGCACCCCTGTTGGTGTCAATCATATAAATTTCAAAGAGTTTTTCAGTATTTGGTTTAGAACATAGAATTTACACCACAAATAAATGGAGCTTGTTTTTTTTAGAAGATCTAGGATTTGGTAAAAGATGGGACTAAGTTGTTGGAAGATCTATACCTATATTTTGTTCTAGAATATTTTATATTATCATAATTTTAGCCATTTTTGGTGTTAAGGTTCATTTAGTGAATTTGTTCTTGTGGTGTACATATATTTTTCTCTCTAGACATTCCATTAATATGATGATATTAGTAAAACATTGCTAACTTCAAAATAACCAAGGAATGCATAATTTTGAAAGTCAGATAATTGAAAAAACTTTGAAATCATAAAGCCTTTATTATGCTTTAGTTTGATGTTATGACCTTGCCATTTTATGCTTTGATATACTATTTAAAACATTAGTATTATTGATGTATAACTAATTACTATTTTCTTTACTTAAGTTGGACTATGTGGTTGGATTCGATGTAGTGATATTTGGACTACAAGTTGATGACTTGGCATGTTTTGATTCTAAAATTGATGATTTTATAAATTACTAATATAGTTAATATTTTATTACAGTTCTATAAATGTTTATTGATTATTTGAATAGGTATTACTAATGTGCTCTATAGTTACATGTATCATCATATGAGCTAGGCTGATGTTGGCATTGGTATATTGGGGTGTTGGGGTGGCTTCTAGGTAGTCAGATGAGTTCTAAAAGGTATCAATCTTTGTCAATTATTTTTGTACCATTGGACAATCTTGATTTATCTACTTGTTATGTTTATAGATTGACATTTATATAGTGTTGCATTTCATTTTGTTTACTAATTTTTACTACTTTATGTTATTGCATGATTGATGTGGAGTCAGTTGGATTCTGTTAATATGGTTTTATCTATTCGCAACAAACTCCTCCTTTCACCTATGTGAATGATTTACCACTCCTTTCCATGCAAACTATGCTTGCTTGGACATAAAATCCCTAAGAGTTACATAGACCTACCCATGACACCCCCCATGGAATATTACATAGACTACTTGGTAAATGGTGGTGACATGGTTATTTGGTTTGATGCATTAACGTTTAAATTGTTTTTTAAATTACTAATTTATTTTACTATATTAACGATTAATTATTTGATTGTTTATTATTTAATGGCTCAAATTTTATAGATGGTAATTTATTACCTTTACATTAATAAACTTTTTGGTGGGGGTTACTTTGGGAAGTGTTTGACAATAATGGATGAGGTTTTCTCTCTCTTCACATTGAATGCAGGTATTGAATGGGGTATGGGGAGTTGGATGAAAGGAATGGGGAGTTAGTCGATGCATGTAAGTTAT
>JARHVA010002151.1:2120000-2180000 GCA_037957365.1 Torreya grandis | reverse complement strand
TTTATCCTTTTTAGCCAGACTATTCATAAAATATTTACCATCTTCAAGTAGAATTGAAACCCACTAAGGAGAGTGAGGTATTTACCTAGGGTTAAGGACCTACAAATGGTCTTATGTGGAAGAATGAGTGTCACATATAGAGCTTAGTTCCTATCCATGTAAGCATACATTAATACAACCCAAATCTTATAAACATCATTAAAGGCAATCTATTTCCCCATAACACCCTTTATATGTAGTTACCTCTAACTAATTACCATAAATCATCTACTTTGGTTTTGGTTGCCTATTTGTGTGTGCACGGAATGGTTTTTTTTTGCATCAATAAGTGAGGTACAAGTTCTAAAATTCCTCCAAAAATTTACTCTGATATAAAATTCCAAAATGCTTTTTTGAGGTTATTTCAACTAGAATTCGAGTACTTTCTGATTTAAAAAACATTGGAAACAATTATTATTTTTGTAAATCTATAATCTACTAAGTTACTATCTTGTAATTCTTAGAATGGTTAAAATGTGATTGAGTGGTGTTAACATCTATAATAAATTATATAATATTAACTCATCTAGGGTCATAGGTAGAGAATAAGGTAGGGGTTGTCATGGTAACATATCTATTTATAAACAAGAATAGCTACCCATAAATAATACTAAAAGTAATAATGAGGTTCTAAATGTTGATGTAATCAGTTGGAATATATTCAACATGTATGAGGAAATCCCCATTAAAATTTTTATAGCCTTAAAAATTTTACAAGGAAATATTGATAACCAAGAATAAATTCCAAACAATATTGAAAGGGTATCCTAAGATGATGTACCTGAATTAGAAATTAAATAAGTAGAAGGAACTATAATTCAAGAACTAACTTTCACCATTGTTGACCCAATCATAAAATAATTGAAGAAGCTTGCACCACCTACCTTTTTAGGTTAGAAATCAAGTGAAATAGATGATGCATGCCTAATACACTTGAAAAAATATTTAAACCAGTACAACATGCCATCAAATGTAAAAACAAGGGTGGAAGCTTATTAGCTGGTTGGTCCTATAGCATTATGGTGGAATCATCTTTATGACATTAAAGGATATCAATGATTGAACCTAACTTAGTCAATTTTTAAGTTAGTTTCATATAAGATACCATAATGTTAATTATAAACAACAAAAAATCGCTAATTTTTAGCTTTTAAAGTAAGAAAAAATATCTTTTATTGAATGTAAGGACAAGTTTATAAATATTATACATCATTAAACAATATAAATAATGAGAAAACCAAGATCACTAAGTTCAAACTTACGCTCAAGAAAATATTAATGCATGATATCAAGATGACAAACCCAAGGACTTTGGCAATAGTGATTAAATTAGCCTACAGGGCTGAATGAAAAGGAAAGTATCACCAAAAGATAAGGTAGGAATTTAAATCAAATATGAAATAATCTAAATTTAAAACTCTTTCTCCTATGAATAAAGACATATAAAAATTAAATCAAAATCATAGATTTTTTTATAATAATAATAATAATAATAATAATAATTTAAAGAAACAATTCTAATCAGAAAGAAATTTCAAGTCGTAAGGATCATTTAAATGTGGTTATTTAAAGAAGGAAAAACATTAAAAAAACCAATGTGGACCTTCCATAGGTGATAATATTATTCTATTAGCATCATCTAGATTAATTATCTATTGAGAATATTGTGACAATCAATATAAATAGGATAATACCAATCTAAAATTGAGCTAATTAACTAATCATAGGGTATATGTTGCTATTGATAATTAAAATTTTGACTTGTAGGCCACTTCAATTGAAATTAGAGGTACTATAAATGGGTTTTCCATAACTATTTTAATTGATCTAGGTGTAACTAATTATTTTATATCTCTTTTTACTACTAAATATTATAAATTAAATCTATTTTGACAAGATAAGGTTGGGAGGTTGAGTTCGGTACCAACAAAAAGGTACCTATTCGTAAATGCTTAAAATAATTTGAACTTGATTTTGGTGTCTTCTAGAAAAAGGTGAATATATTCCTCATTCCTTATGGATATTATGATTTCATTCCTAGAATGGATTGGTTATAATAACATTGTGATATATTTGATTGTGTGGGAAAAAGAGTGCAGTGTATTAATGACCTTGGGAAACTTGTAGAAATGAAAGATATTCAAGGTTTGGAAAGGTGTTAAACATAATCAACCTGATAGCTTAAAAGGTCCTTTAAGAAGGGCTACAAGATTTATGCAGTCTAATTGATAAAACTCCTAAAATAAAAAGAACTAGTTCATATAGATTTTCCTAATTTGCAAGAGTTCATGGATGTGTTTCAAGAGAATGTACCTAGTTTACCACATAATTATTAATTTTATTTTTCCATTTATATAATTCTCTCATTCTCCCCTAAATATAAACTTATTTAGTGCATGATTGTTGCAAACCAATAGGATTTATATGTACAAATTTAAGAACTTTTGGATAGTGGAAGAATCTTGACAAATTTATCTCCTTGGTATTATTTGGTAGTCTTGGTTAAGAATAAATATGGTACATTAAGACTTTTCATTGATTATCACTTTCTTGATAAAGATAAAAATTAAAAATTGATATCTTTTCCCAGGTATAGATGATTTAGATAACCAAATAAAATATGCTTCAATCTTCTTGAATATTAATTTAATATCAATATACCATCAATTGAGAATGAAGAGGACAATCATAAAATAGCCTTTAGTACTAAGTATATACATTATGAGTTCATGGAATTATCATTTGGCTTGACTAATGCTCCTAAAACCTTCATTAACCTTATGAATAGTGTGTGTAGAGACTTTTTAGATATGTTTTTTATAGCACTTATTGATGATATTCTCATTTACTCTAAGAATGAGACTCATAATAATCAACACCTTTTTTTAGTCTTACAAAGACTAAGACAACATAAGCTGTATGGAAATCTCTCCGAATGTGCATTTTATGAATCTAAAATTCATTACTTGAGCCACATTATTAATAAAGATTGGATTATTGTATATCTAAAAAAAAAGGCTATATAAAATTGGCCTACTTCTAAAAATATGCATGAAATATGTATGTTCATGGGCTTGGTTGGTTATTATTGATGATTAATTGAATTTTTTTCTAAAATAGCACTTCCTATTAGTTTTTTGTAGTGCAATTGTAAAAATTAATATAGACACCTCAATATGAGGAAGCTTTTACAAATTTTAAATTGCTTGTAACAACAACACCTATTCTTATCATTTTAGATCCAAATGGTAATTTTAAGGTAGGCTTGATGCTTCAAAGGAATGATATAGAGGCATATTGATTAAAGATGGCAAGGTTATGGCATATTTAAGGGGTATCATAAGATGATGTACCCAGATCAGAAATGAAATAAGTAGAAGGAACTGTAATTCAAGAACTAACTTTTACAATAGTTGACCTAGTCATCAAAGAGTTGAAGAAGCTTCCACCACCTACCTTTTTAGGTGAGAAATCAAGTGATACAAATGATGCATGCATAATAATCTTGCAAAAATATTTCAACCTAAACAACATGCCATCAATTGTAAAAATAAGGGTGGAATCTTAATATTTGGTTGGTCTTATAGCATTATGGTGGAATCATCTTTATGACATTAAAGGATATCAACCATTGAACATAACTTAGTCAACTTTTAAGATAGTTTCATCTAAGATAACATAATGTTAATTATAAAGAGGAAAAACTCACTAATTTTTAGCTTCTAAAGTAAGAAAAAATGTATTTTGTTGAATATATGGACACGTTTATAAATATTCTATGTCATGTAAACAATATACATGACGAGAAAACCAAGATCACTAAGTTCAAACTTAGGCTCAAGGAAATATTGATGCATGATATCAAAATGACAAACCCAAGGACTTTGGCAATAGTGATTAAATTAGCCTATAGGGCTGAATGATAAGGTAGGAATATAAATCAAATATGAAATAATTTAAATTTAAAACTCTTTCTCCTATGAATAAAGACTTATAAAATTGAGATCAAAATCATAGATTTTATAATAATAATAATAATAATAATAATAATAATAATAATAATAATAATAATAATAATAATAATAATAAAATTCTAATCAGAAAAGAAATTTCAAGTCCCAAGGATCGTCTAAATTTGGTTCTTTAAAGAAGGAATAACATTAAATAAACCAATGTGGACCTTCCATAGGTGATAATATTATTCTAGTAGCATCATGTAGACCTATTATCTATTCAGATTGTGTTGACAACCAATATAAAAAGGATAATACCAAACTAAAATTGAGTTATTAAGCTAATCACATGGTATATGTTGCTATTGATAATTGAAAATTTGACTTTTAAGCCACTCTAATTGGAATTATAGATACTATAAATGGGTTTTTCCTATTCCTTTTAATTGATTCAAGTGTAACTGATTATTTTCTACCTTTTTTTACTAATAAACAATTTAAATTAAACCTATTTTGATAAGAGAAGGTTGGGAGGTTCAGTTCGGTACCAAAAAAAAGGTACCTATTTGTGAATGCTTAGAATAATTTGAATATGATTTTGTTGTCTTCTATAACAAGGTGAGTCTATTTATCATACCTTTTTGACACTATGATCTCATTCTTCGAATGGATTGGTTATAATAACACTGAGATATACCTGATTGTGGGGGAAAAAGAGTGTAGTTTATTAATGATCTTGGAAAACTTGTAAAAATGCAAGGTATTCAAGGTTTAGAAAGGCAAAAACACAATCAACCTGGTAGATTAAAAGGGCCACTAAGAAGGGCTACAAGATTTATGCAGTCCAATTTAAAAAACTACAAAAAAAAAGGAACTAGTTCATGTGGATTTTCCTACTTTGAAAGAGTTCATGGATGTGTTTCCAGAGAATCTACCTCGTTTACCACCTAATTATGAATTTGATTTTTCCATTTATATAATTCTCGCATCTGCCCCTACATATAAATTTATTTAGTGCATGATTGTGGCTAACCAATAGGAATTAAATGTACAAATTTAAAAACTTTTGGATAGTGGAAGCATCTAGCCAAATTTATCTCCTTGGTATGCTTTGGTATTCTTGGTTAAGAAGAGATATGGTACATTAAGAATTTGCATTGATTATCACTTTCTTGGTAAAGATAAAAATTAGAAATTGAAATCCTTTACCAGAGATAGATGATTTAAATAACCAAATAAAATGTGCTTCAATCTTATTGAAAATTAATTTAATATCAATATACCATCAATTGAGAATGAAGAGGACATTCATAAAATAGCCTTTAGTACTGAGTATAGACAATATGAGTTCATGATACTAGCATTTGGCTTTACTAATGCTCCTAAAACCTTCATGAACGTTATGAATAGTGTGTGTAGAGACTTTTTAGATATTTTTTTGATAGTATTTATTGATGATATTATCATTTACTCTAAGAATACGACTCATAATAATCAACAACTTTATCTAGTCTGGAAAATACTCAGACAACATAATTTGTATGGAAAACTCTCCAAATGTGCATTTTATGAATCTAAAATTCATTACTTGAGCCACATTATTTATAAGGATGGGATTATTGTAGATCCATAAAAGATAAAATATATATAAAATTGGCTTGCTTATAAAAATATACATGAAATACATAGATTCATGGGCTTGGCTGGTTATTATTGATGATTAATTGAATTTTTTTCTAACATAGCACTTCTTATCAATCTTTTGTAGTGCAAATGTAAAAAAATCATATAGACACCTCAATATGAGGAAGCTCTTACAAATTTGAAAGTGATTCTAACAACAACACCTATTCTTATCATTTTAGATCCAAATGGCAATTTTAAATTATGGCTTGATGCTTCTAAGGAAGCATATGGAGGCATATTGACTCAAGATGGCAAGGTTATGGCTTATGGGTCACAAAAACTCAAATAAAACAAAGATTACTATCTCACACATGATATGGAGCTTGTTATCATTGTCCATATGCTTCAACAATACAAATATTTTCTTCTAAGAAAGGATTTGAATGTGAAGTCTGATCACTGAAACCTTGAGTACTTGTTCTCTGAAGATGATCTAAATATGCATTAGCATAAATGGCTAAAATTTTTAAGTAATTTTGACATGGACATATCATATATCAAGGGTAAGGAGAATTATCTGGCTAATGCGTTCATTAGATACACATATCTTGTTGTTTTATCAGTTCTATAAATAAAATTTAAAAGTATTGTGTTAGGGTAGTAACTTATTGATGAATTATGTTATGATAAAAGTGTAGATTTGATTGATGAGCTTATAGTAAATGAATTTATTGATTTTTTTTGTTGAAATAGATGACCTTGTAAGACATAAAAAAAATTTATGTACCCAAGTTGGATGACTTAAAAAAATGTGTTAAAATAAGTGCATACAACACCTTATTAATCTCATTTAAGTGTCACAAAGATGATACATGACTTGAGAATACTCTTCTTTTCTCCTCGATTGAAGCATGGCATCATTGATTTTTTAGTGAAATACTTGAAATGCTAGCAAATTAAAGTTAAGGATTACCATCTAATAAGAATGTTGTAACCTCATGATATTCTAAAGTAAAACTATGCTATAATATCACTTAAATTTATGTTGGAGTTAAGTAAATCATGCAAACATGATAACATACTTGTGGTAATTGATAAAGCCACTAAAGTTAGTTACGTGGTTGGTAGAAATTTAATGAATGAGGATATGTTGTGCATATATTTTATGGACAATAAAAATAAATTGGAAGATTATCTCTTTTAAGTTGAGTTTCTGTATAACAATTTTATCATTTTGCATTAAAGATGGTACCTTTTGAAGTTTTATATAGACGTAAGTGAAGTGCAAAAATCCTCTTGGTTCAGATAACCTAGAAACTAGGATTGTTATTATGCCTAATTTTCTACTCAAATATGAAAAATATATGGAATTAATAAAGTATAATATGAAAGTGGTATTGGATTGATAAAAGAGTTATGTTGATCAAAAGAGGACTCTATATTAATTCATCATGGGTGAGAATGTTTTTATGCATGTTACACCATAGAAAAGCATAATAAAATTTGTTAAAACTTCCATAATAACTATATGTTTTATTAGACCATTTGACATTGTGGAGAATATTGGTTAGGTTACTTAACAGATGGCTCTTGATCCTTATCTATTAGAGATTAATGTTGTATTTCATATTTATTTCTTAAGAAAATATATAGCTGATCCATCTCATGTTTTGAATTAAAATAATTTATAGGTTAGAATAATTTAATCCTAGACCATCATAGAATTAAGTTGTGAAATAGAGACATAATGAATTTTGGTTGAACGAGACCTATTGATCCAAAAATGTGTTACATGAAAAGATGCACATATTTTCAGTAATTATTATGCATAGACATTTGACTAATCACTAGGATGGATCTCATTCAAGGTGGAAGGATGTTATGACCTTGCCATTTTATGATCTAATAAACTATTTAAAACATTATTATTATTGATATATATTTTCTTTACTTAAGTTGGATTATGTGGTTGGACTTGATGTAGTGATATTTTGATTACAAGTTGATGATTTGATATATTTTAAATTTGCACTTGATTTTGTAGATTACTATTTTAATTAATATTTTATTATAGTTCTATAATTATTTATCGGTTATTTGAATAGGTACTACTAATATACTCTATGGTTGTAGGTACCATCATATGAGCTAGGCTGATGTTGACATTGGTACATTGGGGTACCAAAGTGGGTTTTGGATAGTTGAAAGAGTTTTGATAGGTATCCATATTTTTTTATTATTTCCACACCATTGAACAATCTTGATTTATCTATTTATTATGTCATTGTGTTGACATTTTTACTTTATCACATTTCATTTTACCTACTATTTTGGACTATTATATATTTTCACACAATTGACATGGATTCAATTTTATTCTATTATTATGGTTTCAAATTTTCACAACAAACTCCTCCTTTTGCCTCCATCAATAATTTACCACTCCTTTTTATGTAAACTTTGATTTCTTTGGCATAGACTCCCTAAGACTTACCTAGACCTACCCATGGCACAACCCTCATGGAATATTACCTAGAATACTTGGTAAATGCTGATGGCATGGTTATTTATTTTGATGGCATTAACATTTGAAAATTGTTTTAAATTGTTAATTTTTTTATTAAGTTTATTTATAATTTTTTGATTGCTTATTATTTCATAGCTTTAGTTTTTTGGATGGTCATTTATGGCCATTGTATTAATAGAATTTTTCATGGTGGTTGCTTTGGGAAGGGTTTGATGGTATTAGAGGAGGTTTTCTCTCTCCTCACATTGAATGCATTAATTGAATGGGGTATGGGGATTTTGATGGGAGGAATGTGGAGTTAGTCGGTGGGTGAAAGGATTGGATTGGAGTAGAAAGATGGATAAAATTGGAAGAAAGCAAAGGGAGGTGCTCAAATTATCTTTAACATAGGCTTGAATGGTGTTTTGGACCACTATGTGGACAAAAAACATTTATTTGTTTAGGTTTTAACATTGATAGCCTTTTGTGTTTTATTTCTCCTTTTGCATTTTTGCGTAAGCATTTTGGGTTGCATCTGGTTAATCTTTATTTTATAAAAAATATTGAAAAAGGATGGAGGCTATAAACATAATCATAAGTCTTAGGACTTTTGGATGAGTATCTAGTGATCAATATGGCTCCATATTCTCATTTTGCATGTAAATTTCCAAATAGGTTAAATATGTATCCAGTTTTATATATAGTTATTTACTCAAATGAATCTTGGCATGTATGAATCTTATCATTTATATCTTCATGTTTTTATTCTTTATTTAAATGGTTGATTTTGTGCATTTTTAAAGCTCTATGGGTTTAAGATATTATTTCAATTAGTTGGGTTGTTAACTCTATTATATTTAAGAATAGATTAAGGGTTTTATTGTTTTTACTTGTGTGTGTTTTGTATTCCATTTTAGGTGATTGCCATGTGTCTTAACTCAATAGTCTATCTCTAAAGGTTTCAAAACATTGTTTGTATGTATATATTTGTGTTCTTATAGTCTATTCAAATTGGTATATATTTTTGATGGGTTTTGGCCGTTGTTAAAGAGACTATGTATATTTATTTCATTTGTATCTATTCTATAAATTATTGGTGTCTTTTATATCAAAAATGCTAAGTTTTATATATTGACATTAGTCTCCTAGAATGTATTCCTATCTGGTTTATTTTATACAATGAGTCATGATACTTTTTTTGTGGCTGCATGCTAATGCATTTAAAAGTTTGTAAAATTCTTAGAAATTCTTTGGGGGTTTATTTAATATTTGATGATTGTGTTTTCAATGTATGTGAGTAATGGGTTATTTTTAGGCTGAGTTGTAGGTTATATTGATAGATTCTTAAAGCAAGTTATTAAACTGGGTTCATGGATAAAATTATCGAGGTACCGTCTATGTGAATACTTGTTGAGTTAGGATTTTGGGTTTAAGTTAGAATCAATGATGGTTATTTGATAAATCATTGACTAATTTTTATATATAAAAATTGTCGGTTCTTTGGAACAAAGTGTTGAACTGAGGTTTTATATCTACTATGTGGTTATTATATCATTTGAAGAATCAATGATTATATATATATATATATATATATATATATATATATATATTTGTGTGTGTCTTTCGATGTCCCTCTGTGTATCATTTGAATAGAATGATTTAGATGCTTTGTGCTGTGGGAAATGTCTATCTGTCTTCTTTTGGAGATTTTCCTCTGTGTTATGTAATGTCCTACCTCTATTAATTTTTAACGTGGATATTTGTGTTTTTATTATGTTGGAATCTTTGCGAAATTCATGGTGAAGTATGTTAGAATTTCATATGTAAGTATATGTATATGTATATAAGTATATACATATGTACATATATATGTAGGGTTTGATTTTAGAGCCTATAAGTGTTTTATTGCATGGTATAAATGATTTTTAATTCAATTTAATGATTAGGTGGATTCAATCAGCTTGAGATACCTCATGATGATCTCATGAAAATGATGGATCGATTTTGGAATTGCAATCAATTATATTATGAATGATTAAAGGAATTATGAAATATTATTTGGGATTATTTTATGAATGACTTAAATGAATGGCTTGATTGGTTCTTATGATTACATGGTTGTGGCTTGGCTGTGTATAACTATTGAGTTATGTATTGTTCTTTCTATTTTATTATTTGATTGCAAGAAGTGTATCTTTGTTTGATCACCATTCTCAAATCAGACCTAAATAACTAATCATTGGTTGATATGCTTATATACCTAGGTTATGATTTTATAGTCAAGACAACTTATGCTAACTAAATACTTTATATGAAAAGAGTTGGGTGCACAAGATTTTTAGGTATTTTGAGATAAAACCTTAAACATAAATGATGAATTAAATTTAATGTGTTGTAAATAATAATATTTCAGTATTTTCAAACGATTTCATATGTAAATTTTATTTAAGGATTCTTCATATCCCTTTTTTTAAATCAGACATGACCCCAAGGTGGTAGTTGCATGTAAAGGGATATTGTACTTATAAAATGGTGTCAATGTTTTTCTATCGAGATATGTTACACAAATAATTGAATATATATATATATATATATATATATATATATATATGTATATATATATATGTATATGTATATATGTATATGTATATATATATATATGTATATATATATATGTATATATATATATATATGTATATATATATATATATATATATATATATGTATATATATATGTATATATATATATCTATGTATATATATATGTATATATATATATATATATATATATGTATATATATATGTATATATATATATATATATGTACGTAAAGTATAAAATAATTTAATATATCTAAATATTTCTTAAAATTGGATGAAGAATCACATATTTTCTCTTGGGGATTGTTTTAATTCATATTTGTAATTGTGTCCTTTCAATGTAATAAATCATACCCATTCACATGCACTAAACATCCAAAATTTCTTATTAGTGGCCCCTATACCCCTATATTTAGAAAGAAAAATTCTCAATAATTCGACTATGTTTTCAACAAAAGGAAAATACTTGTTATTTTTTGTATTGTGTCCTTAAACTTCTTATTAATTATTTTGTAATTGATTTACTAATGTCCAAAGAGGGTTTCCAACTATTATTTAATGTAGATTTCATAGTTTTTCTATTAATGTGACAAAATTTGTATGGTTTAAAGTGTTTATCTTGTCTCAATATCTCACTTTAATTCATTTCTAAATTGATTATATGTATTCCAATTCATTCTAGCCTGGACGTATGCGTTTTTAGTTTTTAAAGGTAAGTCTTGAAATTCCATTCTAGATTCTAAATTTTGATTCATTTTCTTAAGACTCGCATTTGATTTTATAGTTAATTGGGTGATAAATTCTAAAATTTTTACATCTCCAAAGTTATACTTTTGTAGCCCCATAATATATAGTGTTCTATTACCCATTGTAATATGTTGTTAATCTAGTTCCCATCTAAGGTTTAGAGGAATGATTATAAAGTGAAATCTAGTTTTCATAGACAAAACACAAATACAAATCACCGCAAGTCTATTTCCATAAAATATAATAATTTTTTTGTTTACAAAACTATTTCCCAGGAATATAATAAATTTCAAATGTTAACAACAATTCTATGCTCGGGGTCACTTTTCAGTAATGTTCATCTTAGAAAATTTGGTTTACCTCCTAATGTAATTTCTTTCAAAGCCCATTGCATGGTAATATACTCTATTATGTCATGTTATTTAGCTCTCAAGGAGGTAAATTTAGCTGCAAGTTGAAACTATGGTGCCTTACTTACTCAATTAGTCTATGCATTGACTAGTTAAAAATTTAATATGTTATTAGTCCCAATGGAATACTTATGTGGTAATTTTGATTTATCTTGATATTAAATTTTATTGTTTTGAGAAATCAGATTTTATTATTTTAATTGCTTTGAAGAATGTAATTTTTTTAATATTTAATTTGCATATTTTTTAACCAATAATATATAATTTTTTCTTTATATTGATTGGTTTAAAACGTTTTATGTTATTGAAAAATTAATGTTGTTCAAAGCAATGCAAAAAGATGAAAAAAATTACATGTTAATTCCTATATTGATTCTACTTTAATTCCAAATATAGAATCTTGTTGCAGTCAATTATCAACTTTAAAGTTGACCATTAATATTTCACAATTTTTATTTGTTTATGCATTGGTCATTACATGTTATAATGAATGTTCACCTCTCGGCACCCTTCAACAATATAAGACACTTTTCTCTTTAAAAATATTAATCTATTGAGTTATATCAAGTTGATTATGTATGCACCAAATGGATATTAATTAATATTCATAAATAAATAACATGGCTACATTCTTAGAGGTTAAGTAGTTTTCCTATATTCTATTTGCACTTTGATTTGAGCCTTAATATGATTAAGTTGAGATTAAGCTAGTTGGATTGGCATGATTATTGTACAATATGATTTTAAAAAACATGACTCACCTATGAAAAAATATTACCATAATGAAAATAAATTTAGATGTGATTAAATACATGGCCTTGATTAACTCTTGTTGCTGTAGACTTTTGTCATATTAAGTTTTTTCTACATAGTCTAGTTATCTTCCCTATGTTTAATAAGGGTTCTTAGTGGAAAATAATAGCACATGCATGAGGATTTTGGGACATGTCTATTTTACACCTATATAAGGAACCTTCATATGTGATTTTTGGCTAATGCTAGAATGCTTAATGTGAGAATTAGATAATGCTCTTTTTCTTGACTTTCCTTGTGTGAGGATTATTTATTTTAGGTTATGATATTTCACTCTACAAGTTATTCATTTATGATTCATTATTTAGTTGATCATAGAGTAATCTTACATGGTATCATAACTATTATGACAATCATTTTCTATTCAAATCTTTTTGAGAAGCTTACTATGCATTCTTTTTTTTTTCCTAATTTTAGTTTCCAAAAATTTAAAGAAATTTCTCAAAAATCCATATATATATTTATATTTAGTTTCTATAGATAAAAAAATAGTGCCTTTGGATTAAGAGGGTTACAAAACCCTAGGATTGGTTGTAAACACAACCTAGTTTTGTGACATCCATTTTTGACAATTTTTTGATAATTTTAGGGGGTTTCCTTATTTTCATGCCTTTCTATGCCAATGGAATCTTCAAATTAGAAAATGTGGTTTCTATATTTTTCTTTTTATCTTGATTAAAAAGTGGGTTCTTATCATTTTTGGTGGTCTATAAAAAAATAAACACTTAGATATTTTATGATCTTCTCATCCTCTAGCTACACCGATATGAACTCTTTACTTACAATCCCAAGAGGGGATGATTGACTAGAATTATATCACTCACTTATGTTTCTTCCCAAACATTTTTACCTTTGTGATTTTGTGGGGTAGTCAACCAATCCTACTAAACACAGTGATGGGTCACCAACATGAATGAATTTGTATGGATTCACATATCTTCTTGTACATGTGCCATCTAGTTTTCCTATCTTATAAAAACTTATAATGCATGAATTTGTGTGACTTTATATATGTAGATGATATGTTCATCCTATACTTCTGAAAACCTATGATGTGTGATGTCATATGCGTATGCCTACATAGGTCATGTAGTCATCTCAACTTTGCATGTAACATACTAGCCATGCCTATATTACTATTGTGGGCCACCTCCATCATGAAATTATGGTCTATAACCTAAAATTTTTAGGGGAACAAACTCCTCCTCCTTTGAAGTGTGTACGATCATCAAATTTAATGCCATCAAGGTTGACACTATTTATTTTAAAAATAGTGTCATTTTTAAAAATATTTCACTTCCACATCAATCAAGGTCACATCAAAGTTAGATGGAGAACACTAAAAAAATGATTTAGCCACTATTCAGATGGGAAATTATCCCTTAGTCATTCCCAACACATGGGAGCTTAACATTTCCTTGGAATAATTTTTCACAACTATTTGCATACAAAAATTTTCTCAAATTTATGCATCCTATTTTTTCCAACACTATTTCCATCCAATCTTCATATGAGATAAGATATTCAAATGGTCATAAGTTTTGATTAGTAATTCAAATTTGAGTGTCATATTTTTAAAAATTAATTGTTTATTTATGCTCTATGCATTGATGGTGTTTTTGGTCCCTATAGAGACACTTCAAACTAATTATTGTACACTTTTTAATGCATTATTGGATGAGTCTAACGTCCTTATATTTATTTCATACCTACACACAAATTACTGCATACACATTTTCTATTTTTTTTGATTTTATATCTGTACACTTGTATTTTAAACATAAGCAGATTTAATATGATATTTCTAAGGGTGTACTCTGCTTATTTGTAATTTTTTTAATATTTTTTCTTTAATTTTTGAAATAAATTTTTTTATTACATCATAGAAAATTATTGGTTGTTTCCTCCTCTTATGGCATTCAATTATCATGAATGGAAAAATAACATGCTACTTGCTCTAAGAAAATAAGGATTCTAAAGGATTTATATGAACAAGGAAATTAAACCTATAGTAGACATAAATAAAATTAAATATTTTAATAAATTTTATCAAGCACATGCATATCTTATTTTTCTATTTATCTAAATTTATATTTTCACATTGAATCTACTAAAACACCAAATGATATATGAACCATAGTGGAAAAACTCTTTAGGAAGTAAGATGTGATGAGAGGTCATGAATTAGAGAATGAACACATAAGTTTGAGCCCAATGACTTTGACACAATATATGACTTATTCACTACGATTAAATATTTGTGGTTGTAGTTAAAATAATTTTTAATAGTAAGAAATATGATCAACTTGATCTATTTATACTCTCTAAATCGGGTCTAAACTATTCTATATTTTTATCCACTTTCCATGAAAAAAAAAGTGCTCTTGGAACTACGTGGGAGAAACCTTTTTTAGATACCTTTTTTACGTAATTAACTCATGAGAAATAAAATTTTATATAGATGAGAATAATGAAGTACTCAAAATATTAAGTAGTCTTTTAAAAGAAATAGAAGGCTTTGAATAATAAAGATAAAAAACAAAATGAAAAGGATCAATATAAGGATGCAAATCCTCCCACCTAAAAATTCAACCATGAGACCTATTCCTATATTTTTAAACCTAATAAATATTTGATAAAATGTGGTTTTTCTAGGAAGGCATGATGAAATCAAATATTTGAATAAATAGATTAACCAAATAACTAAGACGCTCAAGAAACACAACATGAATATCCCTAATTCTACCAATCAACACTTATCAACCCATCAATCCTCTAAGGAAAATGACCATGGGACCATGGTAAATAAAATTCTAAGAATAATGGTAAGGATAAATAAAACATAAAGGTCCTAGTTGTTGTTGTATCTCAAACTCCTAAATGGATTAATGACTCTTGTGTTTTACATCACATGGTTTCTTCACAAATTGAGTTTAGTTTCTTGAAACCATGTGGCATGTCCTCTATATCACTGGGTAACAACACTTATAAAATAATTATTGGTAGAGGGATCATTGAAGTTAGTGGTGGAACATTCAATAATATCTAAGTTTTCTCCCACTTTTAACTAATCTCCTATCAATTTACTAGATCACTCACCTTAGTCTAGGCATGTGATTTGAGTTCATTTCAAATTTAGTGTATGTTATAGAGTTTCATAGTCATACTACATTGGTAATGGGAATGATAGATCATCAAGCTATGCTATATAAATTCTCACACTTTTATTCTAAATCTCTTATCAATTTTTTTATTCAAACTCACCTAAACTTGATGACATTTCTCAGCCTAGGCACAATTTTGATACTGATGACTCTTCCTCTATAGATGATTATAGTAGTGATTGGTAAATACCTTATCCATATATTTTCACGTTAAAAATGTTAAGGATTAATTTACTTATTTGGAATAAATAAAAAATTCATTTGAAACAAATCCACATAATAATAATAATAATAATAATAATAATAATAATAATAATAATAATAATAATAATAATAATAATAATAATAATAATAATAATAATAATAATAATAGAGATGTAGAAAGAAAAAAAAATAAACATGCAATAAAAGAAGAGAAGATTTAACATGGTTCACCCAATATAGGCTATATCAACCAAGAAACACTATTTCAAATTTTTTTACAAGCCATAACATTGCAATCCACACTTAGATTTATCTTCTCACAATTGCAATGCACAAATATTGTTTAAAGTTACACTCAACAAACCCTCATAAATTTAAACCCAAATTCACACACTATGTTCTTTCTTATCAAACCCTTGTTTTCATGATGTATTACCTATGAAATATCCATATATACATAATACATATATACATATATCCATATATACATAATACATCCACAAAGCTATATTAAAAAAAAATGGGTACCAAAACCATGGTCAAAATCAACCCAAAATGGTTTCCCATTAAAAGGGGTCCAAAAAATACATATAGAGTGTATAGTAAATTTTAAGTGTATAGTATTTGAAATACATTTTAATTTAGAAATAGGCTCCACAACATAACATTCTAAATTAAATAACCCTTGGTCCACTTCAAACATTACAACAAATAGGTATACTCATCTAGGATAGATTAGACACTAGGCATTCTATTCCATAGTCTTTAGGCAATCCCTAATCTTTTATTGCCTCTACTTATATTTCACCAATATTGTATATAGTAGTTTTCCCTCCTACCTTACATGAGGAGAATTACTAATTGGATAGGAATCACACATTGGTTAAAGATCCATCAGGCACTTCATGGACTCATTCACTATTTAGGGTTGATCATCTCTTTATTACATCTACTTATGAGCTGGAGTCACTACATGGCACTCCATTATAAGACACATAACGATTTCAGATAGCTTTATATAATATTAGGGAATTTTATCCCTAACTTAATTTATTCTCCCTATTGTATAGGATTTTTATTCCTACTTGTTTTCTCATTTAATTTGTTTTATGGAATTTTCATTATGCTTGTATACCACATCAGGGTTCATTATTGGGAACCTATTCCTATATGCACATAATCAATGCTTAAGGGGGGTAGGGGAGGGGGTTATTGGTGTATATTTTTTCCCCATTATTTTTTATCTACATGGTCTATTTATCTTGTTGAGGTTTAATAAAGGTCTTTATTAGAAACTAATGCCACATGCATGAGGATGTTGGGACATGTCCATTTTATAATTATATAAGGAACATTCCTCTGTATTTTTTGGCTAATGATTAAATGATTAATGACAAAATTCAAAAAATTTAATTCTCCACGTGATTCTTTCTATGAGGTTTTTTTCTTTCAAGTTATAATATTTCACTCTACAAGTTCTTCTTGCAAGATTCACTGTTTAGTTGATCATGGTGCAATATGACAACTCTATCCATGTAAAGGAAAAAATAACACAAATTTTTTCAACATAATCAATGAAAATTGAATAAATATTTTTATATCTTATTAGTTAAAAAAGCTTTCAATTATGTTTTTAAAATGTTTAAATAAACATGAGATTTTTCTTCCCATCCTCTCTATTAATATTTGTCCAAATCTGATCCATGCATTTTTTTACTGCTATACAAGTTATTCTCTACTGACATTTTCAAAGACCTTTCTAATTTTTTATTATTTTATCTTCCACCATTTAGGAGCAACATCCATAAAATTCATATTTAATATATGTTTTGAACCCAGAATTACATAATTTGAAATAAAATAAAACAACAATGTGAATACAATTAAGTAATGAATACTACCCACTTTACTATTTTTTCCTCAATGCCTATCACCACATAGGTACTTTAAACCTTGCACTTTTATTATAAATAGAATTTTTTGTGAATATATTATACCACATTTATTCACTTCAATAACAAATATTAGATATTGATTTAGTGTTGTAGTTCCCAATAGTTGTGTTAGAACACTATGGAACAATTGTATTGTAGAACTAGACTATCTTCATTATTCTTCTTCACATCTAATTTTATTAAAAATTAAGAAATAGTAAAATAGTATTTTTTGGGACATATATTGTATACTCAGTTAAAAACTAACCATATGTATAAAACATTAATGTGATGAATAATAGTGTCACTACGAATGGTCTTCATAGTATTCAAGATGCTAACATTCATTATTGTTAGCAAAGAAAGGTAGATACTTTAGCTTTTAATTTTCTTCAGTATTAAATTCCTATCAATGTAATAATGTTGGCAACCTCAATTTTACAAAAGTTATACACACAGACAACATTCCAATTAATAAGTATTCTTATATTCATGTGTTCGACGTAATTTTCACGTAGCTAAGAATATATTTTAATCTATTTTTCAAGGTGTAGCATAGTAATTTCTTTAACTTATAATAAAAGAAAATTATTTTGAAATATATAACATATATAATAAATTTTAAGCACTATTTAATTACCAATCAGCTTAAAATTAAATAAGATATCAAAATCTATAAATTTTATAGTTTAAGACAATTTTAGTGACATTTAAAACCCAAATTTCTATGCCAATAATATTACACGGAAAAAACTAGCTTCTATAATGATACATGCTCTAATTATTGCTTGATCATTCTATAATATCTACGTGTGTTTAGTAAATTATGTGTAATGGTTGGTAAATAATCTACATATAAAAAATCTATAAAGTTTATCTATTTATAAGTGACATTTGAATCTAAATTAAAGTTTTAAATATTAACACTCGTGTCAACTTCTAACTATCATGATCTATAAAATTGGAGGGAAGGAGACATATTTTTTTAACATAACATATATTTAAAGTGCAAGGTAAGATAATGACAAAAAAGGTGCACAATATAAGATAATAAATGTGTAAGAATGTGTATTTTAGAAAGGTGGATGTCAAGAAGGAGGGTATATTTCTCAATTTTAACCATATTAGTTAGTGTAAATAAGCTTACTAAAATAGTTATAAAATAATTCTATATAATGCCATGGGCACACATGGGTGATTTTTAGGTTTATACATTTTTCCCACTTTAATGCATGTGTGCATATATATCAAAGTAAAAATGAAAATATGTATGGATATAAAAAAATTTATATCTAGATGAACATAATATAGGCCAATTCATATGAGAATCAATAATTACCACAACACACATGTGTGTGCACATGGGTGAGTGACATATGCTAATAATATGCTGAGATATGAAAATTGCATAATAACATATGTCATTTTATTTGGTTACATATGTGATTAATAGATGGATAAAATACCTCCAAATTTAGATAAATTATTGAACATAAATCTAAATTGAATTTTAATGACATTTTAATCAATGTTAGATAAAACTTTTGAATAGATTTTAATTTTATCTAAATCTGTTGACCCCAAAAAAAGTTTTAGATGAATTTCAAAAAATAATAACTAATCAGAGATGAATCATTAGAGAAAGCCTTATTTTTTTAACTCAGAACACAAACAAATGTATATAAGTGTGAGAGTTGTACAAAATTATAACTATGCAAGAACTTATTGTGAATACACTTGAATGTTTGTCTGAGGTAAGGTGTGTAAAATAATTAGGATCCAAATAAAGTGAAAACAATAGAAGTGTTATTTGCATGCATAATGTGAAAATAAGATTATTAACTAAATAAATATAACTTAGTGGATCTTAGAGGAAAACTCGGAAAAATGTAAGAGGCCATAAAGCAAGGATAATGGGAAGAAGTCATTTTGAAAACTAGATTACAGTGTTATTAGTTGTAATTCAGAGCAAAGACACAATTTTACATATAAACCATTATTGCATTTGTAAGGGGATAAATTAATTAGTATTATATTACAAGATATTAAATAATAGGTGATATATTATTGTAATGAATTTTTCATTATTGGAGCTCAAATATATTATCATGACTTATTCATCTCACTATATGAGGCACCATATTATGAATAAATATGAAAAAAATTTGGAAATAACTCACTATATTGAATCATGATTCATAGATGTAATTTTTTTTCATGCATTTATAACATATATCTATTCTCCTTATTAGATTGTTCATTTTTTAGCTTGACTTAATATTCACCTTTATGATAATTTCTCCATCATCAACCTAAAAATACTATGCACCATATTTATATGTACCTTAAGTATGTGCTTAACTATCAAAGGTTAACTGATATGACACATAAGAAGTAAAAATATAATAAACTGGCTCAAGCGGCACATGATTGTTTAGGAATGCATAGGAAAAACCCTAGCATTTAGGATATATTTTGGGACCTTGTCTCAATTTATGGATGGTGATACCATGTGATAATAATATAAAGGATCTATCAAAAATTCATACAATAGAATTTTGATGAGAAAGAGTTTAAAGAGATAAATACCACATTGTATGATATTTTATTTGTAGAGTTACAAGAGAATTGGCATGCATGACTAACTACATATATCATTTGTTAAAGTAGACATTTAATACAAATATATGCATGGACAAACAAAAAAATAAAAAATATTTACAACATAAATGACATTTGGACTCAAATATTAGACATGTGGTGGAAGGGATCGAAGAAAAGTTTCAACAATTCTTTTCTAGAAGATCCATAATACCGTTTTTGTCATAAACCATGAAGCTCCTTCATTGCATAAATACCCAGACTGATATGATCTTATACTAGCTCATTAATTGTTTGATTGTGGAGAGATTAATAGACATTATGCATGGACTAAGGTAAATTTATTAGTGAAGGGATTAAAATTAATATGTGAAGCCGATAATTGAATAACTTTAAGAAATTCAATAAGATGGGCACCTAGCATGATTGAGAGATCAAAATTGTTAAATGTAATAAAGATTAAAAAACATTTTATTACTACTAATTGGAAATTAACATGACCAACACTTACATAGATGGGATGTGCTCTTAATATGAATAAGAAATGGGAAACTAAAATCAATACATTAGGTCATTACTAAGAGAGCTAACTAAAGGGGTTACTTGGGACCCACTAAATATAAAGGGATATTATGTAGGACATATAAGGACATAGATACTTACTATAACTAAAATTGAAACTTGATCAAACTTTAGTCAAATGTGAAAAAAAATTGGAGGAAGTGTGGACATGAAATTATAAACATGTTTAGGAGACATGTTAGTGAGCATTAGATTTAGAATCAAATAGTTACTTATGTAGAAATGGATCAATTATTAAGAAGTAACATATGTTTAATTAGTCAACCCAATGAGGAAATAACCACATTAGATAAGTTTATGTAATAAGAAACACCATGCAAGGAACACCCAGTGCAAGTATAACAACACAAAAAATAGGCCAAGGAGTTGGAAGGGTGGGAACATCACCAAACACTTGTGAGGTGACAAAATATGATTGAAAAGGGAAATATAATCAATGAGACCCAATGTAAAAACTTTACATGGTAATATTACCATATAAACACATATTTTATTAGATGTCAATAAACCTACTAGGATATTGATGATTTGAGTCTAGGGTAGAACATATGCATAATTGTTATATCATCTGAAGATAAAAAGGATTAATTTAAATACAAATAAGGAAATCAAATTTTCAGCAACTCCACTTCATCAGTGACATAAATATCATCAAATGTATGATCCATATAGATAACTAGTAGTGGAATATGACCAATTAAGGGAAGTGTTATTTAATGAGTTTGATATTACATAATTTTTTGAAAAAGTTATCTCCACGACAAATAATATAAACCAAGACGTCTTAGAGAGAATAACATGGTATGTTGAAAATTTTTAAACATTAATATCTAAGTTATCCTATGAGTTATATCCTTTGTACCATTTACAATTGTTCATATGTTGTTTTATATTTCCTTTTTTATGAGTGATTTCAATAAAGACCTATACATAACTAAGAGAATATTTACAATCCATGTTTAAGGTTATGGTGAATGGGATTAACTAAGGTTATTGAAGTTAATAACACATCACCACGTCACTTTTATACCATGGCACCCTCTAATCTATATACCTCATAGAATCCCACCAAAAACCATACACTTAAATAAACTTTCATTAAATGTCTCACCAGGGTATAAATGTGCACATGAATTAAAAAGGGTTTATGCTATAATTATGAAAGTACATTTTCCAATGGTATAAATTCATTGAAAAAATGAATTTATTTGATTTACCCTTGATACAATAAATTGGGAGGATGTTATCAATTCAAATTTGGATGAACCCAAGTAAGAGATTATATAACCAATGTCATCAAAATCATAATCAATAATTTATATGCATTCCTTGGAAAGGGTAACAAATTCTCAAATAATACATGTAAATGGGGTTTTAAATAAATACTCCCTCACCATTCTCATTGATTCCAAGAGAAATTCTAATTTTATTGACTCTCTATTGGTTATGTGTATGCTGTTTTTTCCATCCTTTTTCTAGTTTTAAGGTAGGGATTTCTAATGGTGAAACATTTCCATACAAAATTAATTGTATTAATGTCAACTTTTTAGTATGATATTATAACCTCAAGATAGACATGGTTTGTTAGCCTTGGGTGGATTTGATGTTTTTCTTTGTACACAATAGATATGAATTCTTAGACCTATTATATGGGTTTTTAAATACATTTAGATGGATTTATCTAAGAATGTATAATAATGCACATTAACATTTCATATTCCAAATCTACATCCATCTTAAAAACTCATCATGTAGATAAACTTATCATAAATTTATCCCATAGAATCATTTATTAAGTATTATCTGTTCATAAATGCTCTTCAAGCGATTCTATCCAAACAACTAGCATTAAAATAATTTTTGGTCAAGTATGGAGTAGTATTTAAGGAACCAACAAGATATACACCTCACTAAATGAAATACCATCACATTCAAATTCTCCTAGGTATTTCACCACCATACTTTCAACCAAAATTAAAGATAAAAAATATGGTTTAAGAACTCCAACAAACATGAGTCATTCAACCTATTGGCTTAATAGCCCATATTACTCCATAATCTTGCACATCTATAAAAAAATATAGATATTGAAGGTTATGAATTGATTGTTGAGAACTGAAAAGCTAACGATTAATTTAAAAATGACATTTTTATTATTGGTGATCTTATGGATACACTCGATGGTGGAAAAATTTTATCCAACTTGGTTTTATACCCTAATTATCACCGGATCGACATTCATGATGCATATATTCCCCAAAATGCCTTTCACAGACATGATGGTCATAGAAGTTTCTAATCATCCATTAAATATTAAAAATTATCATTCCACATTTTCGTCATTAATGAATAAAATATTCCACCCATTTTTGTGGATGCTCATTATAGTCTTATTTGATGACAATTGCATTTATAATAGAATCTAGATGATCACCTCAAACACCTCACCACTACATTACAAATTATTTAAAGCATGAATTATGCACAAATTTATCCAAATTTTATTTTAGGTAATATGAGTTTGATTACCTAGGAAATATTAACTTGGTATGTAGTGTTTGTGGAGACATTACCGAATTTGATGCAATGAAAAACTAGACTAAACCCATGAAACTCAAAGCTCTAGATGGATTCTCTTAGCCTTATGAAGTACTAATTTAAATTTTTTAAATATTATATCAATAATTCTTCCCCATTTATGAATATTCTTATGAAATACTCATTTTTAAGGTTGACACCATCTTAAGAAGCCCATGATTGCATCAAACAATCAATGTACACTACTACAATATTCACCATGCCTGATTTCTATATACAATTTTTTTGTTGAGAGTTATGTATATGGCATGTTACTTGATGATGTGTTGATTAAATAATTTCATCCCATTACCTTCACCAAAAATCCCTTCACTGGGTGAAATTTAGAACATTTCACATATGATAAAGAGATTATTGATATCCTCCATGTAGTAAAAAAACTAGCATCCCTACTGCTGAGTCAACACTTTTACATATAAATTCACCATCAAAGTCTAAAATATTTTTAGAATCATGGATCTCTTCACCAAATCAATAAAAATTTGTCTTTAAACTCATGAAGCTTGATTATGATATCAAATACAAAAAGAGAATGAAAACTTAGTCGTGAGTTTAATGTCTCACTAATTTTAAAAATACACATGATTGTGTGACAAATATGTTACCTTTTACTACTATATAGATGATACTCAGTAGGATTCGTATTACAATAAACCAATGTAGCAATAAATTCATAAATTAACTGTTGATTCTGATAATTAATATCACTATACATGGGATATCTAGACCTTACGATATAAATGATAAATTGTATTGATTTTTAGTTCCATGTTCAAGTGACATATATCTCATGTGTTGCATGCCTCCACTTTTGTGGTTCATTTAATATTTCTAAAAACCTATGAGTGAGTCTACCATAGCTTTGTATATCCCTAAATAAAGTATGATGTCAAGATATTTTTCATAGAATGTGATACATTCCAATTCCATAAAGGGAAAATAATGGTACCACTCTATCTAATCCAACCACTAAATATTTTGAAATGTCTTTGAATTAAAATATTTCAAAAATTAGGAGGTAAATCCATCATTATTTTAATGTTCAATCTACCTTATAAATAATCTAAATTATATATTCTACCCCATCCCTAGAGTGCTTCCAAAAGAGACAAAACATTTCTTGAAAAAATATTCTAGCTTCACAATAGTCTAGCCTCTATTATATCAGATGGAAACTCATATTTTAAAGATATTTTTGGCAATAAATCATCAAATTCTTAAGCACCCATGTAAATATGAGTTCAATCTTTCATCTAAAACTACTACCTAGATGAAAATTATCACTAGATGTTTTAAAATTTATCTCCATTGATTCACTATAGATTAGTAACATCAATGGGTAAAATGGTTACCACTATCATAATGGTGTTACAACACCTACTACCACACCACCACTAATATGACCCCATATGGAATTATTTATGGCCCATATCCACCATAGCATATATAGTATATGCCAATTAGTTCTTAGGTGTAGGTATTTTATATTTCCCACAACACACAAGACAATCTCCTTCCTCTCCTCAAGGACCATCTCAACTTGGCCCAAAATCACATGAAGTATTTTGATTAATAACACCACTCAAAACAAGCATTTTAATAGGGATAAATTATTTTCCTTCACATATAACCATATAAATATTCCTCTTTAAATATGAAAGTCCAAAATATTTATCCTAAATTAAACGGTCATATTATTTTCTCCATCAATTCATCCTTGTCACATACAAGTTAGAAATTACACCTTTATCATGTTTTCATTCAAGTTCTCATGTCTCTTTTTTATATAAGGTCCTTGACTAGATAATGTCACCACCCATTAAATGCTTCTAGAATATCATCTCTCATTCTATAAAATAAGGCTATCATAAAGAGGTAGTACCATTTGCTTCATAATTATGTCATCATGGATGTGTTAGTCTAATCGCAAGGAATGTGTCCATAAGAAGCTAAATGGGAGCTTCTTCTTCAACTCCATTTTCATTTTCCTCACCTCAAGATTTGAAAAAAATATTTTAAGGGGGAGGTAATGCTAGGACCATTCATCCAAACCATTTTATTATAATTTCCATCCCTGATAAAAGGATATGGGTGCATATGCTTTGTAGCATGTCCATCGAGACAATTTTAATAATCCTACATTCATGGGACATAATAGTTTTTTAGTGACTAATTAGTATGAATAGGTATCTAGACTAGCAAGAGTTAAGCTTTCTCAAAGGAGGATGACCCCTCACAAATGGTAGTGATATTTATATTGTAGTCTTTATCTATTTTACTTATCAGTTTTATCCTTGATAAAAATTATGATGAAAAAATCCTTTAAATTCATTCCACTTATCTACAAATGATGATTTTTTTTATAGGATACTAGGTTAGTTTACCACCAAACTAAAGTATAAACCTCCATCTTCAGATATGCAAAAGTATTATTTTTCACCTTAGTCACTTTATGCACACTAAAATAGAGTTTCATTTACTTCAAAAACATATCTAATATGTTTGCAACTACTTGTCCTTCAAAATATTTGATCTCTACATTCATTTAAAAATTGAAAGTTTCAAGTTCAATTTTTTTTTGAGATTCACCTTTGTCTTTTTGAGGTTATTTTTCATGTTCTCCACGGACACTTCTCTAATTTTATATTCATCTTCCTATCATTCTTCTTTGTCAAGTGCCTTGACTCTAGCTCAAATTGTTGCATCCATGGAGTCTTGGTTCAAATAATTTTTTTTCGTCTATAGATAGTTTATCAAGACTTCATCAAGCTATCCATGATTGATTCAAGATAATTTATTTGAATTTTTTGAACCATGTCTTTTCATTGTTGATTCCACCTTCTTGTAGATATCTTAAAATTACAAGTTAACAATTATTTTTATTATGTTTTCATACAAATCAATCAACATTTAAATAACAACTTTAACATAAATATTCTCTTATATTGAAATGATCTATAAATTCTTAAGTGGTAAACTTTTTAAAATTTATAGAATCACACAAAGCTACTATACTCAAAAAAATTCTTTAACATAAATTGATGATTCAATGCATACACTCACCTACAATTAGTGATATTCATTAGTTGAAACTGAGTAATATTAGTTAATAAGTAAAATGTGGATATTTAACAATTCATTAAGACAAATGACATACTTTTTTAATCTAGAAAACCCATTATATGTAGATAAAAACTAGTTGAAGAAGTAGTTAATATACATCCATTTTCTTATGATGAAATGAAAATTCTTATGAGATTAAAAAAATTAAGAAACACATAACTACTTTACTCACAAATATTTTATCATTGTTTCTTTTATTCAATCCTTCTTACAAATAAATCAACACTCACTTGATCCATTAATGCTTCATTCTTCCTACTCCATTCTCTTTATCATGATGAAAGATGTCATTTCATAAACTAAGTTATATTAAAACACATAATAATGTGAACAGACACTTTGTCTATTTATCTTATATACACATAGCTTCCTTAAGGTGAGACCATGGGTATATAATAACCATCATTTTTGATATTATTTCCCTATTGGAATTAGAGATTACATAAACACCACTTGTAATAAGTAGTGTTTTTTCACACAAGATTATAAAACTCTACTTCAATCTTGTATGATGTTTGAAATTGTTTGTTCCTTTTCTTTTTGATGAATGGATTGTACACTGGATCTTTATGGATCACTTATACCTTTAGGGTGGATCACTCTAAAACCATAAAATCATGTGTCTATGGGAAAAATAAGGAAAGGGATTATATTATATGAAGGATCATTTTTTAAAATAGGATAAGTACGTTGAGTATCAATATAGTGAAATAAAAATAAATCTTGTATCATATTTAGATTGCATCATGATTCAGCTTATTTTTTCATGGAATCCAAGTAAATTGCACTAAAAATTTAAGGGTATTTTCAAAAATATATTTTTTTAAAATATTGTATCAATGTAACTTTCTTTAATTATCACAATTAAAAATTTATAAGATAACATTAAATAGATTTCTTGAACAATACCTTATAATAAACATTAAAAATAAATTTTTAACATCACAATTAATAATCAAAAATTTAAAAGATAAAATATTTATATAAAAAACTGTTAAATAAGTTAAAAAACCACCTAAAACATAGAAATGGAAAAGGAAATAAAAATACAAATAAACCATCAAAATTCAACAATTTTTATTATAATTTTTGAAGGTAAAGATTAAAATTTAAGATAGCTTAGTATCCATCTTAAATTCACCTAAAAAAAGAAAAATGAATATAATAAAATAATAAATACAAAAGGCCATTAAAAATCCAACAATTTTTAATAAGAAAACATTGAATGGAAGGATTAAATCTTAGGATAGCTTGTTCTCAATCCTAAATATTTCACTCATGAGCGCTCTTCCCTTTCTATGTTTAAATGAAAAGTGAATGTTATTTTGTCATTCTCTATCATACTCATAAGAAGTTAATAATAATAATAATAATAATAATAATAATAATAATAATAATAATAATAATAATAATAATAATAATAATAATAATAATAATAATAATAATAAAATTTGATACATTAATAATAATAATGAAATATTATTATTAATTTTATTTATATTATAATTTTTTTTAATCATGTTTTTAATATCTAATAAGAGAAAATAAGATAAAAATATTAATATTAATAAATTATTAGAATTCTTTTATAAATTGAGAAATACAATATAAAAATAAAAAATAAGAAGTGAGGAATAATAATTATATTAGCAACTTCAATAAACTCAAATATTAAAAAGAATGTGTAATCAAAAAAAGAAAAAAACACACACACACATTATTAAAATAAAATATACAAAATGTAATTGACATATTTTTATATTTATATATATATATATATATATATATATATATATATATATATATATATATATATATATATATATATATATGAATCGATTTATACATTTTTGTAATTATTTATATACATTCATAAAGATTAAATTTGATGATCATATAATTATATTAAAAAAATTTAATTATAAAATAAAATAATATATTTTTTAATTAATATTAAACAAATCATCAAAAATTATAATCAATTATATATATATATATATATATATATATATATATATATATATATATAAAACTAAAAAAGATCGTAAATTTAAATCTACAACATCCATCTACCTAATCTATTGAATTTAATAGCCATCCCATCAATATTACAAGCTTCTCAATTACTATCTGTAATTGTATATTTTATTATAATTTCCTTATCAAACAAATATGTAAATTTAAATCAACAACATCCATCTACCTAATCCATTGAATATAATATCCATCCCATCAATATTCCAAGCTTCTCAATTACTATCTCTAATTGTGTATTTTGTTATAATTTCCTTATCAAGCAAGTGTGTAATAAACTATGCGTAACCAATATGTAATCCTTGTTTTCCTTGGTCGTTCATCAAAGACGTTATGCTTCATGGTTCCCCAAAAAAAAAATGGAAAAGTAACTTGCATTATGATTTGTTTAACTTTCCTTAAATCAGTCTTTGATGTCCATGGTAAGCATGAATTAATCAGCTTCCTCTACTCTAACAGGAATTAAGCTTATAAAATAATGGGATGGCTTCGAGGCCAGTGAGAAGTAATGTTACTTTTTTCAATAAAATAAAAAAATTAATAAATTCATGTCCAAATTTTAATACCTAATCTCCTAATCAACAATTACTAAAATGCAGACGGCATTATTTTTAGACATGTCATTAAATAACTATAAGAAAAGTTTTCCAATAAATACTAGTATATTCTTTTCAAAAATTGTAGCAAAAAAAATATTTACAAATTAATATATAAATAGATATAAAAAAGAAATAAACCAAATGCTAATAAATTTATGAAACATGTTTAAATAAAAAGAACTAAAATATATATGTATTTTACTCAACGTGGAAAAGATAAAGATATATATATATATATATATATATATATATATATATATATATATATATATAAAATACATTTTAAAAAAATTAACTTTACATTTAAAACTGTATAAAATGAATATAAACATATTTAAATAATACTTACATCATATTTTAATATTTAAATTTTATATTTTTTAATTGACAAAATACTATGTATTTTAATATTTTTTATTAAATAAAATGAAATAATTAAAAAATAATTCTAATAATATCTTAACTTTATAAAAATAAAAAATCTAAAAATGTTCACACTCACATAAACTAAAAGAAAAGTTCATAACCAATACAAACACAATCTTAAAATTCAAAACTTCCATTAACTTGTAGCGATTTAAAAATAATTTTGCTGTATGAATGTTAAATTAAAGACATTCCATTAACATGGATTCCACCTATTGCATTCACATTTTTCATCTAGAAGATTGAAATGGGAAAAAAAATCATATTATATACACAATTTTAAAATTATATAAAACTTTACTCTTGTACGACTTTGTCTGAGAAGTCTACATCATGTTTAACCCATATCTGCTAATGTTGTTGCTATTCAGGACTGCTTAACCATTTTAAACCTTCATTCAGAATTCCTTAGCGTTTAAAAAGAAAAAAAATGCAAATGTCTGTCCACGTTTTCTTCCTAAACTCACATACCTATAAAAAAACCATACCCTGGTGACCACTCCCTCTTAAAATTATCCCACACATTATGTGATGTATACATTTATAATTAAATAAAACTTTAGTGTGGAGCCACTTAGTATGAGAAGTCTATCTACCTCACATTTTAAGCTTTCATTCAGTCTTCTGGTACTGCCCACCAGCATCTCGCAGGTGTACTGGCACCATCTCCATAATTTTGTAAAGAAAAAGAGACAAATTAGAGCGTTATATATGTTGATCATCACGTGATTAGGAATGTTGTTTGTTAGTGTCATAACAAATCTTTACAACATGAATGTTGTTTGTTGCGGGTAGGTTTGTTTGTTCGAATTTCTTGGGTGGAAGGTTCTGCACGATTATCTTGCTAAGTAAATTTATAATAGTCGCATTCAAGATTAATGCACGTTAAAAGTGTTATTGTTAAAGTGATTTTAAATATATCTATTGATGATTAGTATGTAATTTGGAGGCTTCAAAAAAAATTATTTGTATGATTTTGAATGTTAGAGACTTTTGTTGAAATTTTTGGTAAAGAAATTTCTTGCATACAATATGTGGATTTCAATGAATATTTTTAATTTTTAATTGTTTATTCATTTTATAAATTAGTTTTGTAATTTTAAGTTTCTGCAAGTATTTTTGATAATTATTTATTAAATTTTACATTATTTTTATCTTTTTAAAAAAAAATTAATTAATTATTGAAACATTTTTTCATTGAAATAGAATTCCATTGATATAGGCTTTAGTATTGTTTTGAGTGTAGTAATATTACTCAGTATATTATTTTTGTCTTCTAGAATAATAAAAATACTTCTAGCTTATTCAATTTTTAATTGAAAATATTTTATATAATAAAATATAATTAATTATAATTTTTTTTTTTTGATATTATGATATTAAGAATTGAGAAATTTAGTAAACATCAAACAATTTTGATTCAAAACTAACTGTCCACATATTCAATGCTTAAACATCATTTAATAGTGTTAGGGGCATTCAATGTAATAAACATCATTTAATGCTTTTTGTGGCTTTTTCACGATTGTCCTATTCAAATTCAAAATGATACATATTGCTCAAGGTAATTGAGCAAAGTTATTTTTTTCAACAAATGCACTACATTTTCGCAGATTGTTTAACTGGCTATCAAACAGCTACGTTTGTGTTGCTTCACGCCACTATAATTTTCACAGAAACAATTCCATTGATCAGCGTAGATTTGCTATTTCGCATTTAACACCAGGCATGAAAAAATGAAGTAGAATTAATGTTTTTGCGATGTGATTTCATATCACCTTTATTAAATATGTAATGTGTTTCTTTTTTTTAATAATGTCATGGATATTAAAAATTACGAAACATGACAAATTTGTATGAGGGTTGCCATGAAGTTATAGAAATTTTTAGTTATGTTACAAATAATTTATTGCAGATTTATTGTTTTTCTCACATGCCATGAAATTAAAAAAATAAATAATAAATATTTAAAAATAATTAAAAGATATGATTGATTTTCAGCACACCATGACAAAACGAAATAAAATTGCTTAGTGGATTCATTGGTAGCAGTAAGAGGTTTTTGTCCACTAAGTGGATTCATTAGTAGAATGAGTACCTTATAGTAACAACCCATCTCCAAGGATATGAACCATCATTGTGTGAAATGCTTTCCACATGTCTCTATAAACCTAAGCCCCTCACAAGGGGTGGCAAAGTAGGACTGAAAACACCATTCCTTGTGCTTAATTTTTTTTTTTTTTAAACGTTGGTGATAATTAAATCAAATCATTTCAAAGGTTATTTATATTTTCAAAATTTGTATACGGTGAAAGGTAATAATTGACTATATACCCCTAATGTATCACTATTAATAATTTAATTTTCTCATGCCCCATATAAGCAACACCACAATCCCCATTTGTGATGTTTTTCATTCTTTACAGGTGGTGCAAGTTTGGTGAATAGAGTGAAGGTGATGTGGCTATGGCTCTCTCTACTTATTTTGTCTCGTCTACTTGTTCTTGTTATAAATATGAACATACTTATAATTGAGAAGGCCTCTTACTCCAAGACTTCTAGGGAATGGAACGCAAAGAATTGAGCACAAAATTAGTGAATTTGTGGTAGATAAATTTGCACGTTATATTGACCACGAGATTATAAATTATTTCATACGGATATGAATCAGAAAAATGTGAGTGATGACAAAAGAAATTGATGAACTAGAGATTAAAGATATTTCAAAGCTTGTTAAATTTGTCATGTTAGATCCAAAACATACTCTTCCGCATAAGAATGTTTTTGAGGTAGCATAGTCACTAAGATGTGCGAATATGTTCCTCATTGTTTGTTGGAACTCACACCCTGCATATGGAACACTACACTCAATGGTCTTGAGGGACAAGACCATTGGAAATCAATCCTTAGTGTTCTAGGAAAGGTCACCAAGCGTCAATAATTTTTTGATGAAAGACTGGGCATGAATCTACTTAATGATTATATGTTTAATTTTGTAGGTACTGCTTAGATTATGAGGACTTAGATGATAAGGATGATATGTTTTATGGGATGGAGACGAAGCAAGAAATAAAAATGAGGTCCATATGATTGTTGGTGAGAACATGACATAAGAGAATATATAGATTACATATTTCACAAATCAAATTTTGGCATATATGTGAAAATTAAATGTATTGTTTTTATAGGTGCCTGTGTCATTTCCCATCCTTATTAATATTTAAAAATGTAATAATTGGTATCAAGATCGTGAGGTATTGTTTATGTTTATATATATATATATATATATAGGAATGAAAGATTTAATCACTCTACATACATTGCTTGAAGCTTTTTATTATGAAAGATATTAGTGTTTTGTGGGTTATATATCTTCCTTATGGGATGGTTCACTTGCATGCACTACATGATTTTTTGGCATCCTTTAAGCAACCCTGATTGGTTTATTTCACCCAACTTAAAGATTTATAAATAAAGGGATTAAGAATGATTGCCTATGTGATTTTAGGATTTTATTGAAAACAAGTTAAACACATTAGCTCAATAGAATTAGTTTAGATTTTCATTATAAGCCCTTCAAATGTGGAATCTAGTCTTAGCCCTTTGAAAGTGAAATCCATATATTTTTGTATTGATTAGGTCACTTTGTGCACATTGTTTCTAATTCATTGTCAGAAAAAAATGAATACTAACACTAAAAAATGTGGTCATAAGAAAGATGAATACTAGTGCTAAAAAATTGACACAAATTGAGTTGTGCTTCTTAGAAAATATAAGTGCTCTATTAATTTTCTTTCTTTCCATGCAAATAGTTTTGATATATGTATAGAGAAATGTCATTCCTTTAACATAATGTACACTCCTTAGATTATGGTAAGGCATATGGATGTCTAGCTTAGTTTTTTTATCTTCAATGACCCTTGTTTCTTATAGCATATATGGTTCACTTTGAACTCACAAATGAGAATTTTTATAGATGAACTATCCAACGGTAGGAAATAATTTTCATTCATTGATATTTATAACTTGATACAATATTTTTGGCTGATGATGATAGATGGTAAAGATCCCCATGTACAATAAAAATGTGCAAAAGGTTTTATGTTTGCAAATATTATCACTTATCTGAATTTTATATTTAATTTGGAATAATATGGTTATTTTTAAAAACGTTTCTTCCCTTGGATGGATGATATTATATGCCTCTATTTGAAGATAGTGATCTACTTCACAACTAACTTCTTGTTATTGTGTATATAAACATTTATTTCCTTTATTTCATACATCTATACCTTTTACATTATTAATGTTTTTGATGTTCTTTGGATTTGTTCATGACTTTATTTTTTTACATTTTATAGTTTATCTTTAATTATATCTACTAAAAAAATTGTATTGACTTTGTTCTGGGTTATAAAAAAAATTTATTTGTGAAATTTTTATCAAAGTCTTTATAAAGAGGATCACTTAAAAGAAGTTTTGCACATTGTACTTATACCGTGCAACACCCCTGTGCATTTTGAGATACATATTATTAATCATTGTTAACCTGCAGTAATCAAAAAAATTCCCTTCCATTAAAATTGTTTTTTATATGTTTAAATAAAAAAGAAAAAAAAAACTTAATAATAAATGTTATTTCATAAATTTACTTTTTTATTTGCATCGAATCTATATTTTAATCTCTTTTGGGTGCACCTCAAATCCCATCCTTGCTGAATAAAATTTTGATTCATCCTTTTTTGAAATATTTTATTATCCATCTTCCATTTACTTAGTAAAAAAATTAGTCAAACTATAAAAACCAACAAATATAAAAAACTTCATTATAAATTTTTATTTAGAAAATTAAAAATTATGTTAAAATAAACCCAAATATGACTGGAGGATTTTTTTTTTTTAATAAAAAATCAATGATAATTAGAAGATATCCACAAAAAACTTAATCTAACTCTGCCACTTTTATAAGCCCTTGCTACCACCCATCTATCTTTAAATATCCTTCACATCTATGAACCAATCATCTCTTTCACCTTTTCTTGCCAAACCTGACCACAAAAACATTAGTTCCTCTTCCTCATGTTTCAATATTTTTCCACATATCAATATATTTAACTACTAGGTAATGGTAGATTGGATCAGTTAGATTGTAGCTTATCAATGATTGGTAATGTTTTTTTTTTTTTTTTTTTCTTAATGAGGATAGCAAAAGTGAGATTTTTTTTGTTTTTAAATTTTAGTGTAATTGACTTATAAATAAAGCTACCCTTTCGAAATTAGCTAGTAAAAGAATGGCTCACCTATTATTCATTATTATTATTTTAGAAAGAAAAAAATAGTGAATAAAATGTCAACTTCTGAAACACTTTAGAACTCAATAAAGATAGGCTCAACAGTAGGATCACAATTATATATATATTTATATATATATATATATATATATATATATATATATATTTACAATTCAACAATTATATTTATATACACACACATATACATATACGAATGTCAAAACTAACTCACAGGATGGATGTATGTATATTTATAACATGCGTGATATTACACAAATAATTTAAACCAATAAATTCTTTCATTTTATAAGATAAATAACCGCTTCTAAATAAAGATAAACCCAACAATCATATGGACTAATTCCTTCGTTAAATCTTCTACGCATTATTTTGTTACATTGGATGTGGTTGATTCTTAAGTCTAGTATTTCCTTTTGTATTCCGAGATATTATTCCATGGACCTCCTCTTCTAGTTTTTGTTCTCGACTGGATCATTGATACGTTTGGGATTGACAAACGTTTATTTTTAGTTATAGCTTAGTTCTCTTCCCTTTTTGTCGATGATATCGGATTCCCTTCCTAAACAACTTTTGTCTCGAACGATGTTGTCTTTTCCTTTGCCCTTTTTTTTGGTTTGGCTGCTAGGTATAAAGGTCATATTTTTTCTGTTTTTTATTATGGAAAGAATTCAATAACAGGCTATGCTATGTTTTACAGGTTAGGGTTTTGGAAGTATATCATATGATAATATTGTACAGAAAATATCAATTAATAAGAATATGTCATTAGGAATTTATATTTATTATTTTGGTTTCATTTTATTAATTGGTAAAATATATATTTTCAATTGGTTTATTATAAAATAAGTTGATATTAAAATATGGTAAACTATTTTTTATATTTATATAATAAATTATAGTTGATTTTTAAATATTATTAAATATAATTTGAATAGTTATTAATCTCCTTTTACTTGTTATTAGAATGTTTTAACAAAACTATTATTAATAAAAATAGTAATTTACAAAATGAAAATTTAAAATGTTGGTGAAACACAACAAGCTAGAGTAGTCATAGAAAAATAAAATACAACTAAAAAGAAACATCAATACTTTTTTGAAGAATACAAAGCTAGTTTAAAATATGAGAAGTAGATAACAATGTGAACATCATATTTTCCAATTTTGATGCTCATTTATTGTCGTAGATTCAAATTTTTTTTTTAAGGAAATGGAAACAACAATCACCTCAAGATCTCCATTGTTATTTTCGACATTTATTTGTTTTTTTGACGAAGGCATTACTTCTTTGTCATCAACTATAACTATAAAAGAGTTAGAAGTTGACACATCTTAAGATTTTTCCTTCTTGTTCAGAGAAGGTGTAGAGACCTTTTTCCATTTCTTGCCAATTTTATGAAATTCTACTAATTCAGTGATTTTTTTTTCATTTCATACCAACTTATTGAAAATCCTGTTTTTTCCAATCTTCTTTATAGCTATTGATCTTACAAAACAATCCTGAACTAGATGTTAATAAACATGACATACCAAACATCTGAAAACAAAACTTCATAATCAACAACTTACTCAAATATCACTACTTTCCAAAAATTTAACCAAACTCTTTTTTTTTTTAAAAACTACTCATTTCTATTTAAATACAGATCTTGACATAAACAATATATAAATTTCAGTAGATATCCACATCATTTTTTCAAAACAAAATACCATTCCAATTAATAAAAAATATTATATATATTTAATGTGGCCTCATAAATCGCAGATTATTTTAAATCAAAACTTTGATAAAGATATTCTATCATAATAATTAATTCCAATCACGAAAATTGGATCCTCTTCCTTGCCTAACAGCTTTGTCTTAAAAATAAATAAATAAATAAATTAAAAGATAACGAAAAGTTGAATGTTTTTGAATCGGGATAGCTTCATTCAGTGTTGTACTGCTGTGTCAAAGGAGAATGGAACTATTGTACTATAAAAGCAGATTATCTGCCATCTGACTGTATTAAAAATTAAAAAAAAACGGAAAGTAGTGTGTTCGCTCAAGGAAATTGTCACCAGCACTGCACAACTTTCATGTGATGAAAAATATTGTCACGAATGACGCTCTTCAGAGTCTTCGAGATGCCAATTTTCATTACAGCCAGCAAATAGTTTAGGTAAGTACCTTCGCCTTCAACTTTATTCAGTGTCGAATTCCTATCCACCCAATAACGGTGGCGACCTGAATTTTACAGAAGGTATCCATACAGACAACATTCCATTTAATAAATATTCATATCTACATATGTTCGATGTAAATTTCACATAGTTGAGAATCTCCTTTAATCTATTTTTCTAAGATGTAGAATAAAAACAATTTTTTGGAACTTACAAAATAAATTTTACATGAAATATGTAAAATTAAATAAAACAATGAATGTTTCTGGGCATCTTTAATTATTTGAGATTAAAAAATCATTTTATTAGCAAATATAATGATATATTGATGTATTTTACATAAATTTATTAAGATATATATGTTAGTTATAATTATTTATAAATATAGTGCAGTAAAATTTATATATTATTGTGAATAGTTGTTGGTTCAATTGGTGAAGTTGCATAGCTTACAAAGAGCCCGTCAGTGATTAATTTTTGCTGCTAGCAAACTCTGACATGTAAAAAGGGATGAGGTCAAGTTTGTACCTCGAACGACTTTCGTAGAATGAATACCATTCAATCCTTAATTCTTAACTAAAAATTAATAAATATGATGTGATAATATGATTATTTATTTTAAAAGTATGTATTTTATCTATGTAATTGGAATGACATTTGAATTTGCTCAATTTGTTTTACTCTTCCTTCATTTTCATTTCCCTTGCTCTATTTTAAATTTTTTTTTTTTTTTTTTTTTTGAATATATATATATATATATATATATATATATATATATATATATATATATAATTGTTATGTTATGTCGGTTTTAATTTTTAATTTAATCTTGTGAGCTTTGACATAAATAAATTATTATTATTTTTATATTTTATATTGTCTACTTTTAAATAATTAAATACTAAATTCTCATGCCATTACAGCGCCCAACTTCCACCCCTGGATTTCATTGTAGGAACATATATCAATGTAATTAACATAATTAAATATAGTATTAGTGACATTTAAACCTTTTAATTATATGCCGAAAATGTTGCATAGAAAACAATAGCATGAGAAATGATACATATTCCAACTATTACTTGATTTCTCTAAAAATGAATGCTTAACAGATTCTCTATAATAATGTATAGATAATGTACATTTAATTGAACTAGACTATTTATTTATTTATAGGTGATATTTAAATTAAAATTAAAATAATATTATTGATCATGTTGACTTCTAACTACTTTCCCCTATAAAGGTTAAAAGAAGGAATACAAATACATAAGATAAAGGGGATGTAAAGAGTAAGGTAAGATAATAACAAGAAATATGCATAGTATAAGATAAGAGATACACAACAAGGTGTATCTTAGCAAGGGGTCACATTTCTTAATTTATATCATATGAATTAACATAAATATTTTCAATAAATTATTTATGAAATAATATTATATATGCCATGGGCAATATGGGCATTTTTCAGATGGCCCACTTTAATGTCTGTGTATATATCAAAGTAAGAATCAAGATATGATACAAATATAAAATTATGTATATCTCGATATCTATAATAAATGTCAATGCACTTGGTAATCTGAAAATAAATAAATAAAAATAAAAATAATCGAATCTATACATTGCATGGGTGAGTACCATAAAATAATAATATGTTAAAATATGAAAAAAAAGAAATAATATACTTCATTTTTAATGAAACCAAAAATTATCAAGACGAATAAAATTAACGATAGACCAAGCTCTGACATAATAACTCAAAATTGATTTGTATTGAATGACTTGAAACAATTATAAACCTAGACAATGCTTAAATAAGCCTACACTTGAAAATTAGAGTTGACATAGAAAATTAAAAAAAAACTAAAGCCTAAAAAAAATATCTAATTTTTGGAGCTATTATTTATAGTAAGTTCACATGCAAGTACGCATAGCTTTAATTTTTTTTTTGAAATATCCTAATCACTATAATTATACTATGGGATCAAATTCAACTGAAGTTAAAATATGGTCTTGAAAATATATAATTTTTAAAATTAAAAAAACTCAAACAAAATTTAATCCAAATTTTGGACCCTTATATGATCACGTATAGCCTTCAAATAATATCAAAAACATTGTTAGGTAGGTATAACTACATAGAGCAATAAATAAATTTTTGATACTATCATTTTGACATGTGAAAAAATTTCAAACAGAGCTATGGGTACGAAGTTATGGCCACCAAAAAGTTGGCCTATTTTTCCTTCATCATTCTCCTCTTGTTGAAAAATAAATCAACTCCTACATGTTGGTTTGATTATACTACTACCATTTATCTTTATCAATTTTGTTTAGCTCCCATTTTATAATCCATGTGTTAGCTTCTTACTTCAATCCTTACCACTGCACCAAATACTTTTTATACTCTCTGAATCGGGTCTAAACTATTCTATATTTGTATCCACTTTCCATGAAACAAAAAGTGCTCTTGGAACTACCTGGGAGAAACCTTATTTGGATACCTTTGTTACCTAATTAACTCATGAGAAATAAAATTTGATATAGAAGATAATAATGAAGTACTCAAAATCTTAAGTAGTCTTTGATAAGAAATAGAAGGCTTTCAATAATAAAGATTAAAAAAAAATGAAAAGGATCAATATAAGGATGCAAATCCTCCCACCTACAAATTCAACCATGAGACCTATTCTTATAGTTTTAAACCTAATAAATATTTGATAAAATGTGGTTTTTCTAGGAAGGCATGATGAAATCAAATATTTGAATAAATAGATTAACCAAATAACTAAGACGCTCAAGAAACACAACATGAATATCCCTGATTCTACCAATCAACACTTATCAACCCATCAATCCTCTAAGGAAAATGACCATGGGACCATGGTAAATAAAATTCTAAGAATAATGGTAAGGATAAATAAAACATAAAGGTCCTAGTTGTTGTTGTATCTCAAACTCCTAAATGGATTAATGATTCTTGTGTTTTACATCACATGGTTTCTTCACAAATTGAGTTTAGATTCTTGAAACCATGTGACATGTCCTCTATATCACTGGGTAACAACACTTATAAAATAATTCTTGGTAGAGGGATCATTGAAGTTAGTGGTGGAACATTCAATAATATCTAAGTTTTCTCAAACATTCAATAATATCCTAAGCTCCTATTCACATCTTTTATCTATTCATCTATTTTTAGGTGATATGAACTAATAAATTGTAGATTAGTACCCATGTTATTTCATAAAGTTCTCCTAATATTACTTAGAAAATTTATGTTTTTATCTGTAGTAATAGTTTTTGGAATACCATGCATTTTCACAATATTTTTAAAAAATAATTATGCAACTCTAGTGGCATCACTGGCTTTCTTACATGCAATGAAATGAACCATTTAAAATAATCTATCTACAATCTCTAAAATGTAATCATTACCACTTTGTGTGTTTGTCAATCCCAACATAAAGTCCATACTCAAATATGTCTATGGCCCTCTTGGAACCAGTAATGACATGTAATGTCTAGTATTTTGTGCATGTCCTTTAGCCACCTCACATATTATGCACCTTGAAACATACATTGTCACATCTCTCTTCATCTTTGGTAAAAAATAATTTTCCTCCACCAAAGCTATTGTCTTCATCTTACCGAAATATCTAGCAAAACAACCACTATGTAATTCTCTTATTATATTATCACATAGAGACCCAAATGGAATGCATAATTGTTTCCCTTTGAAGAGATCACCTTCTTACATAATATATTCATCATTAATAATTTTTTTCCCACCTATTAATAGATTTATACACTATTCAACTATCAAACCAAAATATAGATCAATATCATATAATTACTTAATAACATTAAATCCAACTACTTCACTCACCATTGTAGTTAATAATGCTACTCTCTTGCTCAATGCATCAACTACCAAATTATGTTTTATTTATTTATTCTTCAACAAAGAAGTATACCTCTATAAGAAAGAAACACATTTTGCATGCCTACTATTCAACTTTTTTTGTGTGTTCACATACTTCAAAGCCTCATGATCTGTAAATAGTATAAACTACTTAGGCACGAGATAATGCCTAAAATGTCTTAATGATTTTATAATTACATAAAGTTTAACATCATATGTATAATCCTTTGTTCTTATCTCATTTAATTTCTCACTAAAATATGCTATTGACTTTCCTTCTTGACTCAGCATAGCACCAATTCCCACAAATAAAGCATCACAATCAGCCTCAAACACATTGTTAAAATCTAGTAATGCTAAATTGATATTTTTGTAATATTCTTATTCAAAAATTCAAATCTTTTTATAGATGCTCTAGTCCATGTAAATTGTTTCCCTCTCATGTAATCTATTATTGGTGGCACAATACTACTAATTTTTTAAAATAAAATATAAGAAGTTGTTAAACCATGCAAACTTCTTACCTTTGTAATGCCTTTTGGAATAGGCCACTCAACAATTATCTTTATATTTTTTTCATCTATTTTCACATCATCTGATGAAAGTATAAATCCAAAAAATACCAAACTACTATGCATAAACTTGCATTTTTTCAAATTTCCATACAACTTCTCCTTTATTAACAAATCCATTACCATTCTTAAATTTTGTAAGTTTTCTTCTTTAGTCTTACTAAATATCAAAATATCATCAAAATAAATAATTATAAACTTATCAATATATTCTCATAGCACTGTATTCATCACCCTCATAAATGTAGTAGGTGCATTAAATATATGAGTGGCATCACCATCTACTTATATAAGTTATCCCTTGTTTTGAATGAAATTTTCCACTCATCTCCTTCGCACATTTAAATATGATAATAACTACTCCTTAGATCAATTTTTTTAAAATACTTTGATTCTACAAGCACATCCATCATATTATCTAAATGAGGTATAGGAAACCTATACTTAATTGTAATTTTGTTAATTTCTCTACTATCCACACATACTCTCCATCCTCCATCTTTCATTATAGTTAGCAACATTGGTGTTGCATATGGACTCATACTCTACCTTATCACCTTATTTCTTATCAATTCAGTAACCTGTTAATTTAATTCTACATGTTATGTTAGACTCATCCTATAAGTTGCTTAATTGGTAGAGTTGATCTTACAATTAAATCAATGTGATGTTGAATATCTCTCTTCAGTGGTAAACCATCTAGTAACTCATATTCTTTCAAAAATATTGTTACTTCTATTGGTATTGATACCATTTTTGTTTCTTCATTCTTTGCTTCTAATTCATAACAATAACTTGCTACCCTCATACATTGGATAATTTTTTAGTAGAGAGCATGTTTTACTTTTCCTCTTCCTCTTTAAAATGTAACAAAACTAGCTTTGTACCACCTTTCCAAAAACTATATGTGTTTTTTTCTCTATCATGAATTACTTACCTATCAAATTATCATGGTCTTCCTAATAACACATGGCATGCATCTATTAGAATAGCATCACACCATATTTCATCATTATAATTTTTTTTCTATAGAAAACTTGATTAAGCACATTTTATTTACTGTAACATCATTCACTTTCTTAAATCATGAAATATGATAAGGATTATGATTCTTTTCAAATTGAATATTTAATTTATCTATCATTTATTTAGAAACCATATTTTTACAACTACCATCATCTATAATGACTTTGTACACCTTTCCATCTAAAGTACATCTTATTCAAAAAATATTTTATCATATCCATGCATCACCACCTTATTTATTTTGAACTTGTTCATTTCTTAGAGTGATCATGGTTCTTCTTATCATGAGATTCTCTCTAATATTTTTTGATGTAACTTTAGTATGTTGCTCTTCTATTTTAGCTTTAACTAGATTTAATCTTGGGAGATCTTGCCTCCTTGCTTGATCTTGATAGTTTTGACACTCATATGCTCTCTACCCTTTTTCTCCAAACCTATAATAGATACAATAGCTACGCTGATTCAAAAACCATCCTCTAGCACCACCATAACCTCATCCTCTCGGAAATCCTTATCCTCTTTAGTAGTACTAAAACCATTACGTATTATCATCTTGCCTTTCTACACCATGTGATGATTCACCTTTATTGGTATTAGAACCACCTGTAGTGGTATTGAACCCACCTCATCCCCTATTTGGAGAGGATCCACCTTTTCTTGGACTAAGAGATGTTTTTCTAAAATTATATCTATTTTGTTTTTCTTCTACTTTTAATTCAAATTGATAAGCCTCCTTTATGCAAAGTATTATATGCATACTTAATTCATCTTAAATATAAAATTTAAAACCATTTATATACCTTGAATCCATCTAATATTATATTTAATCATGCTCTATTTGTATGGAAATCTTATAAAATTCAACTATATACTCTTGTATACTATGTTCTTTTCACCTAAAATTCTTAAATCTTTTGTATATGGTTTATGCAAAATCCATAAGAAGAAATTTATTTCTCATATTCTTCTCTATATTTTTTCATGAATTAATCTCTTCTTTACGTTTTCTTTGTTTTTCTTTCTATAGGTGATCCCACCAAACTATTTTATGACCTTTCAACTTTGTACATGTAAACTTTAACTTCTTGTCTTCTCTCATAGTTTTTCACTCAAATAACTTCTCCATGTTATTCATTCAACCTATAAAATCCTCTAGTCTTAAATTACCTTGATAATTTGGAACATCAACCTTGATTCCTTCATTCCTTCCTTATAAATCTTGAACCATCCTCTCCTCCATCGATGGTGGTTTTTCTAGCTATTCTTCTATTTGTTGAACTTCTTCATCACAAAGTGTGTTTTTTTCAATTTCATCACCACCTTGTCCTCTTCCCTAATTGGTGATAATTTTTTTTAATTATTGAACTTTCCTATATATCTCTTGTATAGTATATTTCATCTATGAAATACCTCCTCATCCTCTCACCATGTTTTACTCCTCCAAGATTCAAACTTGCTCTGATATCAGATAATAAAACTAAAAACTATGAAGACAAATAAAATTACCAATACGCCAAGATATAAACAATAACTCAAAATTAATTCATACTGAATGACTTAAAATAATTACAAACCTAGACCATGCTTAAATAAGCCTAAACTCAAAAATTAGTGCTTACATGAAAAATTCAAAAAAACTAGAACCTAATAAAAATGTCTTTTTTAGGAATTACTATCTATAGTAAGTTCACATGTAAATGTACACATCTCTATAAATCTCTTTAAATATCCTAAAAACTATAAGAAGACTATGGGATGATATTCAACTAAGGTTAACATGCAGTCCTAAAAATATACAATTTCTAAAAATAGAAAAAAACTCAAAAAATAATTAAATCATAATTTTGGACTCTCAAATAATCCCATATGGCCTAAAAAGTTATTGAAAACATTCCTAGGTAGGTATGACTTCCTAGGAAAGCAAAAAAAATAAAATTGATATGGTCATTTTGGTGTGTAGAAGAGCTCAAATGGAGTTATGAGTCAAAAGTTATGGCCTCTAAAGGTTGGCATATTTTTTCTACATCAATTTTGTTTGGTTAAAAATGTGATGAATAGATGGAAATAAGTACATCTAAATTTAAATTAATTCACACAATTTTAAATAAAATATTTAGTGACATTTTTATTAAATGTAAATAAAACCTTGCCAACCCCTAGCTTTAGTTAAGGAGAAGTCCATACCAGAATAATTCAGCAAAAAGTAATCATCAAGAAGGACTTATTTTGTTATGTAAGAACACCCCCAAGTGTATCTAAGCAATGAATTTATATGTAGGTATAATGGTGCACGAATTTTTTGTTAATCTACTTGATATTTTCACTAGGGAATTGTATGAGCAATAATTTAGGTGACGATTCTACTCCAATTGATAATAGAACTTTCAGGAGCCATAAATTTTGCACTGTGGCTCCAATCGATTTCCCATTTGAACCATTAGAAATCTAAGAATGAGGAGAATGCGGTGAGATGGCACAAAGTTCTATTCAGTCATTGGGGACCCCTAAAAACCAAATGTAAGTGCCCTAAATTTCAATTTTAGTAGTGAAGTATAAAAATAGTAAGTTTCTAAAAATAGTAATTCCATGATTTTTGTATTATTTTAAATCATGTAAGTTAAACCACTTAATCTCCCTCAATATTGGTGACCTTCCACATCTTGCTCCTACTTTCAAAATATGTATATATCAAGATGTAAACTAAAATGAAAATGAGACAACTCTTCCTAGAGATAAACATATAGTTGTATTACAATCTTGAGTAATAAAACATCTCTTCTTAGATAATTTATTACTAATATGTTATCTTCATGTTCTTAAAATATCTAGCAATCAAAACTTATGTGTTTTGGATCAATGGTATCAAATTGGATTGTCTTGAGAGTGTATCATCTTGAGGATGAGGTCAGACTACAAGAAGCTTTGGTGGAAAACAAGAGAGCTTCTAAACTATCCACCAATTCACTCCAAACTAATTCAAATGGTGGATGACACTCAATCATCTAATACCTTCAAGTAAATGGTGAATAAATCCCTCCAATGACAACAAGCAAAGATGCTATAACAATTCACCCAAATTATCTTAAAACTTCTGATGGGAAATTTTGGCACTTCATCTACACTTCTTGGCTCCTTGTTCATGTCACATCATTTTAATGCCCCAACACCCTTCAATGTTTATGTGAATTTTAATATCCCTACATATGAAGGCAAAATCAATGTTGATGTAATAAAAAATTAGTTAAATCAATTGTCTTCCTACTTCTCTATAATTAAATTCACCGATGGAGAAAGGATGACTTTTGCTCTTTTAAAAGCATCATTTCCTATGAAAAATTAGTAGGAAGTGTACAGAAAGAGGTTCAGTATAGACGACATTGGCCTTGTGTTAGAACCTACCAAAGATGATTTCATGGAAGCAGTAAAGGAAGAATACTATCTTGTTAGAGCATATGATGATCTATACATACAATAGCAACAATTTTTCCAAGCTAAGGAGCAATCTATTCAAGATTACACAAATATTTGTCATTCTTTATCTATAATATTAGGCATCTAAGAATGTGACAAACATAAGACTCTTAAATATCATGGTGGATTACAATGGTACATACATCAAAAATAGAACTCTTCAATTGGAAACCCTCAGTGAGGCATACAACTTCATAGTGAAGATTGAGTAGAACCATGGAAGAAATAATACGAAGAGTCAGTCTTGAAAATGGAAAAGAGACAAAGAAGGTCAAACACAAGGCCAAAATTAGTAGCAAAAGGAGTTTCAAGATAAGAAACCCTAGAATGGGAAGACTGGAAAATGGCATGATTATAACAAAATTGGAACTCACTCTAAAGAAGAATGTCAATCCACCAAGTCACTAATTTTTTATTCATAATACTTGACATCTAATGCTCTATCTCATATAAAACCTATACTGAAAGAGGATGAAGAAGATATTGTAGATGTTGAGGGTGATACCATTGTTGCTTCATCATAGACCCATAAGGAAAGGCTATATGACAAGGAAAGATTATCTCACTCCAAATAATGGGTAAACGATAAGCCTATGCATTTAATTCTTGATAGTGGGAGTCAAAAGGATTTAATTTCTTATAAAGTTTCAAAAGTCTAAATCTATCCACAAAGCCTCACCCAAAGCCATACCGTATTGGATGGTTGAGCCCAGGGAAAGACCTCTGTGTCACCCATCAATGTCTTATTTCATATGCGATAAAACCTTTTCAAGATGAAGTCTTGTGTGATGTGGTAAATTTAGATGTTTATGATGTCCTCCTAGGTCAGTCATTCATTTATGATTGACATGGCATATATGAATCATGAACCCAAAGAATCACCATCACTCTTGGAATGTGGTGCTAGAAGTTACCATAGGTACCACCTCACACATGTGTGTCCTTGATTAGTTCTAATAAATGTATATATTGGTTGATAATTTAAAGTAATTCATTATCATGGTGGTCAAAACATAGAAATCCAAGAAGGCCAATGTTGTGGTCTCGAATACATAATCAACACAATAATAACAGAAGATGGGACAAATCATATGAAAATATGATGACTTATTCAAGTCACCCATGAGAGTTCCACTACATTATTAAGTGAAACATTCTAGAGATTTGATCCCAAGATCACATTTGCCTAAAATTCATGTGTATCACAGATCTATTTTATAGTATGATGTGATAAAGAAGATAGATTTAGGAATTGATCCAAAAGGGTCACATCAGGCCAAGACCTTCACCTTTGTGGTATCCTAATTATCCTATCACCAAATAAATATGGAATATGGAGGCTTTGCATAGACTATCGAGTCATGAATAATATCATTTTGAAGGATCATTATGCCTTACCTAGGATTGATGACCTGTTGGACCAAATCTATGGTGTGAAGTTCACAACCAAAATTGATCTCAAATCCAGCTATGACCAAATTCCCATTGATCCCATCGATGTCTAAAAGACTACATTAAAATCTAAGTATGGGCTCTTTGAATGGTTAATTATGCCTTTTGGCTTAACTAACACACTCGCAATCTTCATGAGGATGATGGATGACATCCTACAACCCTTCACAAACTCATTCATGGTTGTCTACCTAGATAATAGAATCATCTATAGTAGAACATGGGAGGAACATTTGCAACACATTTGTAAGGTGATTTAGACTCTTTGGGAGCACAAATTGTATGAAAATCTTGACAAATTCACATTCAGGATGAAAACAATTTAATACCTAAGGTACATATGACTGAGTATGGGGTCCATGTCGATATAGAAAAGATTTGGGTTATTCAAGAATGGGCTACACCAAGGACCATCATATAAATTCATAGCTTCTTGGGTCTTGTAAATTTGGATTATAGGTTGGTTCTTGGATTCTCACATGTTGCTTGGACACTAACCCAAGTGACTAAAGGAGGAGCTAAAGCTACATTTTAGTGGGGAAAAAATACAACAAGGGTATTTGATAGTTTATAGAATAAACTTTGATCATCCCATGTTTTTGCCTTGCCATATTTGCATCAACCTTGTATGTTGAAGATAGATGCATCTGAATATGCCATGGGAGCTACTGTCATGCAACATGTCCATCTTATTACATATCATAGTGAAAATTTCACTGATATAGTTAGGAAATACCCAACATATTACAAGGATTTCTATGCCATTATCCAAGCCTACAACCAATGGACACACTACATCTTGGGGAAAGAGACAGTCATCTATACTGACCACAAACCATTAAAATTCATCCAAACACAAAGCAAACTATAAAATGAGAGGCACCAAAATTGGGCCACATATCTATAGCAATTCCATCTAATAATCAAACACAAAAAGGGGAGCTCAAATATGGCCATAGATTGTCTAAGCTACCCACCAATTACTACACTCACAATATTTCTTGACCTATGAAGACATGAGACTACCACTTGGGGTGCTTTGTATGAAGTAGATCCTACGTTTGTTGATACATATCAGGTGCTTTAATAAAGTAAAAATGTTTATAATTTCTATTTCCAAGATAATGTCCTCCATCATACATGGCATATTTGTGTTCCAAATGTAGAGAAATAGAAGATGATATGTGAAGCACATTTTAGTATGACAAATAGACACTTTGGTGTAGAAAAGACATTGGCAGTTCTTTGAAAACACATCTACTAGCCCCATATGTGAAAGGATGTGGAAAGGTACCTCAAATACTTAACCCCATATATGATATCCAAGCTAACAAATAAAAAGAAAGAATTATGCATGCCATTATTAGAGCCAACTAGACCTTGGGAATTTGTCTCAATGGATTCTCTCTTACATTTACCCACTTTAAAATATGGAAAGGATGGTATTTTTGTTGTATTTTATCATTTTTAAAATATGGTTATCATGATTTCTTGTAAGAAAATTATATCTACTGAAGAAATTGGTCAACTATATTTTTGTAATGTATGGCTCCATTTTGGTCTCCCTAAGTGCATTGTCTCAAATAAAGATAACAAGTTCCTCAGCATCTTCTGGTCCACTCTATGGAAGATGATGGATACAAAGCTGATGAAGTTGATAGCCTTCCATCCACAAACTAATGGTTAGATAAAAGTGGTGAACTACATGATTTTTCACATGATTTATATGTATCACTCCAAACATCCATTCGCATAGGATGAGGGGCTTCTTTCATACAACATGGATACAATCAGTCCCTGAATAGCTCAACAAAGCATAGTCCATTCCAAGTATGCTTCAAGTTTTAACCCATGGCACCAATTGATATAGTCATTCAATTTTCCACCATGAAATACACACCTCATGGGAGATATGAGATATAAAAAGCACTAAAGTTCATTAAACAAATGAAATACATCTAGGATCAAGTTCATGACATCTTGGAGAGGATGAATTAGAAGTATAATCAATGCCATGACTAATATAAGATTACAAACCATTTTGCTTTGGGTGACAAGGTTTGGTTATAGCTTCAAAATGAATGACTTGCAGGCCCAGACAAAGAATTTTAGCCTCTACGATATGGTCACTACATCACCAAAAAAGTTGGAGAAAATGCTTTTGAGTTGAACTTACTAGCCTACCTAGGTCTTCATCCAATATTCAATGTGGAGCTTCTCAAACCATATCATCCACATTTATTAGACATTTCATTCAAATTAGAAAAACTATAAATTGATGAACTTGATCTATGGATTTTTTCTCCAGTGAAAGAGGATCAGATTGTGGACACCTGGATGAAGACAACAAGATGAGGATGATCTATTCCACTTTATTGGGTGGTCAAAAGGGGCCAGCTGATCCACCAAGGTGAGTGGCACACAAATAATCAAATTCAAACACAATTGCCTCCCCTGATGAGGAAAATTTATGCAATGGAGACCATTTATTCTCAAGGAGGGAGGAATTATCTAAGAAAAAATTCAAGTGGTAATTTAGCTAATGGTTCTACCCCAATTGATGATGGAACTTCAGGGAGCCATAAATTTTGCACCGTACCTCTAATCGACTCCCTATTTGAACCATTGGAAAGCTAAGAATGAGTATAATGTGGTGAGATGGCATAGATATTCACTTGGTGGCTTTGTCCCCCAAAAAACATAATGAAAGTTACCTAAATTTCAATTTTAGTAGTGTAGTATAAAAATAGTAAGTTTCTAAAAATAGTAATTCCTCAAATTTTGTTTGTATTCTAAATCATGGAATTCAAATCACTTAATCTCCATCAAGATTGGTGAATTTAGACATCCTCCTCCTCCTCCTCCTCATTATTATTATTATTATTATTATTATTATTATTATTATTATTATTATTATTATTATTATTATTATTATTATTATTATTATTATTATTATTATGGTATGTAATTATTATTATCTAAGTTAAGTAATTCTGATTGTCACATATTATTATATATGAATTCATCATAAAATATTAGAATTAGTAGACTTCATATAGTCAATTTATTAACTACACAAGAAACCTTGATATACATACACTGATTAAGCATATTACTTAACAATTAGAGAATGTATTATTGGTCTATCTATAAAAATCATAGTATCTCATAAATGTTGTACAAAATACAGAATGATGAATAAATTTTAAGTAACTCAATGCCTTTATAATACCTATGTAATGTTTCTCTATTTATATTATGTGACTTTAATCTCCTTTTATAAAATTTCATCAAGATATGGTTAAGAAAATAATTTATAACTAACTTTAATTAGTAATTTATTCAATTTTGACTTTAAGAAAGTCAATTAATTAATTTTATAACTTGAATTAAAGTTCAAGAATTTAATATAGACTTAGATCAATATTAAATACTAATAGACCAAATATAACTCTAAACGGGTGGGGGCATTTTAGTCATTACAATCATTAAAAATAAACATTCAAAAATGCCAACCCACATAATAACTATAGGAATTTAAATAAAAATAAAATACTATAAATATTAATTCCACATGTATTTAACCATATAATTCAGTAAAATATATAATCAAAATAAATTTTACTACATAAAATACCAACTTGATGTCATGTGTCCATAAAAACTAATATGAAAACTATCCAAATACTCAAAAATTTCAAAGTATCACCAAAAAAAAATTATGGTATGAAGTTTTAAAAATAAAATATTTGAAGTAGAAACCCAATCATCATCAATATGTGAAAGTAATTCAATCATAGGATGACCATTATCTATCATGTATTTAGTTTATTCCATTTTAGTTATAAGGAACTTAACTAAATTTTTACCCAACTCCCTACCCTCATCATATACTTCTAGATTTATCTTTTTAACCATTTTAGTAATGAAAGGTGAATTTGAAGCTAAAGGAATGATAGAAAACTTTCTACCATTGGAATAAGTTGGTATGTCTTGTTCATGTGAATAACGTGGAAACTAATAAAGACTTAATTTAGAACACGATACATTTCTACTTATTGGTTTAGGTGAGAGAGCATTGGTATTCACTAGAACAAGAGTACACAGATGAAATTTTTGTAATCATTTATGGTTCATTTTTATGAGTGGGTTATCTATACTCATTAACATTATGGTGCTCAAACTGTATGACATTATGCATAAACTAAGAAGCACTAAGAGTTTCTTGTATGCATCAAATGAAATTTTTTAGGAGGGCTTCTCTAACCTCTATTTATGTGGACATAAGCAATATTAAATGTCAAATAATTGAATACATCCTAAAAAACATGGTCAACAAGATCAAAATGAATGGTCATGTAAGTATTATGGTTAAAAGGTCTAAGAAATTTATTGCACCAATACGACTGTGGAAAATTTGATCTCTCTAAGCATGGCTCTATGGAGGAGTATCCTCTCTCTGTTGATCATTATTACATACCAACTTATTCCCATCTAAATTATGTGAATTTGGAAGAGTCCAATAATACATTTTAATACTAAAATATAGCACATTAAATTTTAATAATTTTTTTGATTATACTTTAAATCATTATTTATCAATATATAATGACTTCATCAAAATATTTCAAGCTTGAAAATAAACTATTAACACTCAGATCTAGTAAAAAAAGAAGGAAGATTAGGTAAAATATTTTTGTCAAATATTCCAAAAGAGGTGATTCAAATTTGAATTTCATTTCAACCCTATTACTGATAAAAACAACTTCACCCTTTACACTCGAAACAAATAATTTGAATATATGAATCAAAATCCTTGAAACTTTATTCTAAATGAATTTCATATATATTTTCAAACAAAGCTCTTATTTCAAAATAAAAACAAAAATATGACTACAACCTTATAATGTCTATGTTATTAAACAAATTTATTAATCACTATTAAAATCAAATGATCATTATAATTTTAATTCTCTTAGAAAACCATGATATTTAAATATGAATATTTATGCCAAACTTTCCTTGAGCAAACATTGAAAACCCATACATGAAAAATTATTTCAAAAATTTAATAGCCATTCTACATGCTTTCTTTTCAAATTAATGTATCACAATAACCTAGAATAATTTTTGAACAAGATGTATACCCTAAATAAATTTATGCCAAATATAAATATTATCACTAAAAATAATCAAACTAATCACTTATTCTAACAAACTATACTTCTAAAATAGAAACAAAAATACCCAAAACTAGTCTTCCAAAAATTTCTTCTACCAACTAAACTACAAATGCATGATCAAATAACCATCTAGTATATTTAAACCTTCAAACTTTATTCAAAACAATAAGGTCTATATATGCAAAGTTAAATGATAGTGTCATCCTGATGTAGCAAAAATAGGCCAACCTTCCAGAGGTTATAAAATTCAACCTATAATTTTATTTGAGCTCTTTCATGCACCAAATTGATCATATCAAAAGGTTATTACTATCCTATGCTATTTTATTAGCCTAGAAAAGTTTTTAATTTTTTTTGGACGTTGTAGTGATCATATAAGGGTCCAAAATTATGATTTAATTAATTTCTAGGTATTTTTTATTTTTAGAAATTGTATACTTTTAGAACCAGTTATCAACATCAGTTGAATTTCACCCCATAGTCTGATTATAGTGTTTAGGATATTTCAAGAGATTTTTGAGATATTTTAGGAGTTTTTTAAAATAAGAATTTTTTTTAGACTTTTTATTTATTTATTTTTTCAAATTTTGCATGTAAACTCTAATTTTTGAGTTAAGAATGATTTAAGCATGGTTCAGATTTATAATTCTTTTAATAAATCAATATAAATTAATTCTAAGTATTGTTTCAAGATCTTGGCCTATTGGTAATTTTCTTGTTCTTGACAATTTTTAGTTTTATTATTTGGTATCAAAGAAATTTTGAATCTTGGAGGAGCAAATAATGGTGAGAGGATAAGGAGGTGTTACATAGATGAACTAGATAATATAAGAGTTGTAGATGTAAATTCAATAATTAACATAGGTTATCATCAATCTACAAATAAGATAAGGTGGTGATGAGGAAGACATAAATCACGGTGAAGAAATTTAGTAAGAAGAAAAACAACAAGAGCATACAACATCTATGGAAGAGAGGATAGTTTAGGATTTATAAATAAGAAATGAAGGAGTCAAAATTGATGTTCTAGATTATGAAGGCACTTTAAGACTAGAGGAGTTGACAAATTGGATGAATAACATGGAGATGTTCTTCTAGTAGATGATGATGAGAAAAAACAAGACAGTAAAGTTGGCATGCATGAAATTGAAATGTCATGTAATGATTTGGTGGAATTACCTATAGAAAGATAGATAGAGAAAAGGTAAATAGAATATTAATTCTTAGAAAAACATGGTGAAGAAGTTAAGGGAGAAAAATCTTCCTGTGGATTATGGACAAACCCTATACAAAAGATTTCAAAATTTAAGGCAAAAATATCATAGTATATAGGAGTATACGGATGAATTTTATAATATTTTCATACAAGTGGATCATGATGAAAAAAATGTCAGATTGTTGCAAGGTATGTAAATGGTTTGAAATTTTCTACTCAAGATGAATTAATTACGTAGAGAATACTTAACATGGAAGAGGCTTATCAATTAGCCTTGAAGGCAAAAGAAAAACATAATAGATAAAATTTTACAAGGACATCTATAGGTCTAAGAAGAGGTGGATCCCATTTAATAAGGGGATGAGTTGGGTTTAATAACACTAGAGGTGGCTTTAATTATAGTAAAGGTGAATTGTCATGTGGTGTAGAAAGGTAAGATGATAATAGGAAAGGGTTTCAATGCCAACAAAGAAGAGGATTTCAGAGAGGATGAGATTATGGTGGTGTTAGAGGATCATTTTTATATCAACGTAGATCTTATATCTATTATATATGTGGAGAAGGGCATAGGCCATTTGAGTTTTCAAACTATTAAGATCAAGAAAAGAGGCAAGAAGTTCATCCAAGAGTAAATCTAGTTGAGGTTGAAGTATAAGAGTAGAATACTAAATTTGCCCCAATAAATGCTTGAGAGAATCTTATGATGAGAAGAAGCATGATCACTCAAAGGAAGGATCAAATGCATAATGAAGAAGGTGGTGATGCACTGCTTTGATCAAATATTTTTCAAAAAAGATGTGCTTCAAGTGGAAAGGTATGAAAACTAATTATGGATGGTGGTAGTTGTGAAAATATTATTTCTAAATAAATGATTGAAAAACTAAATCTATAATGTGAAAAGCATTGTAACCCTTATCATATTTCATGGTTTAAGAAAGGGAATGAGGTTACATTAGATAAAAGGTGCTTAATAAAGTTTTCTATAGGAAAAAATAATAACGATGAAATATTATGTGATGTTATTCTGATGGATGCATGTCATGTGTTATTGGGGAGATGATGGTAATTTGATAAGAAAGTAGTTCATGATGGAAAAAAACATACACTTTCTAGAAAGGTGGTACAAAGTTATTTTTGTTACCTCTTAAAGAAGAAGAGAACACAAAAAGAATGATCTCTACTAAATAATTTATCCAAGATATGAAGGTATAAGGTTGCTATTATGCATTAGTAGCAAATCATGAAGAAAAAAAATGCTGCCAATACCAATAGAAGCATCAAGCGTGTTGGAAAATTATGTAGATGTTATGCCTAATGAGTTACCAGATGGTTTACCACTAAAGAGAGATATTCAACATCACATTTATTTGATTCCAAGATCAGTTATACCCAATCAATCAGCTTATAGGATGATCCATTATAAAATGCATAATTAAATAAATAAGTCAGTAAATTGTAAAGGAAAAAGGTGATAAGGGAGAGTATGAGTCCATTTGTAACACCATAATTGCTAACTCCAATGAAAGGTGAAGGATAGAAAATGTGTGTGGATAGTAGAGAAATTAATAAAATTAAAATAAAGTACATGTTTCCTATACCTCATTTAAATGATATGATAGATGTGCTTTCAATAGGAAAATATTTTACCAATATTGATCTAAGGAGTGGTTATTATCAAATTTAAATTTTTGAAGGAGATGAGTAAAAAAATTTATTGAAGACTAGGGATGGTTTATATGAGTGGATGGTTATGCCATTCTAATTATCGAATCCACCAAGCACATTTATGAGAGTGATGAATACAGTGCTATGAGAAAATATTAGTAAGCTTATGGTTTTTTATTTTGATGATATTTTAATATTCACTAAGACTAAAGAAGAACACTTATAACATTTGATAATGGTAATGAATTTGTTAAAAAAAGAGATGTCATATGCAAATTTAAAGAAGTATAGGTTTATGTAGAATAGTTTGGTATTTTTGGGATTTGTAGTTTCAGCAAATGGTGTGAAAATGGATGAAGAAAAGATATAGGAATTTTTGAGTTGCCTATTCTAAAAAGCATTAAAAAGATAAGAACTTTCCATGGTTTAGAAATTTTTTATAAAAAATTTATTATTATTGTGGCACCAATATTAGATTGTATGAGAGGGAAGGAATTTTCATGGACTAGCACAGCCATAGAGAGCTTTGAAATTTTGAAGAAGAAGATTATAGAAAGGCTAATTTTAGCATTACCAAATTTTAACAAAGTGTTTAAGGTTGATTTTTATGTTTTATTTATGGGAATTATTGTTGTGCTGATTTAAGAAAGAAAACCAATAGCATATTTTAGTGACAAATTGAATAAGGTAAGAATAAAGTATTCTACTTATGATGTTGAAATTTATGAAATTGTACAAGAATTAAGACTTTGGAGGCATTATTTGGTGCATAAGGAGTTCATACTATTTAGAGATCATGAGGCTTTTTATTATGTGAATACACAAAAGAAGTGGAATAGTAGGCATGAAAAGTGGGTTTCTTTCTTGCGGGGGTATACTTTTATTTTGAAGCATAAATCAAGAAAATTGAATCAGGTAATTGAATACATTGAGTAGGATGGTAGAATTATTAACTACTATGGTGAGTGAAGTAGTTAGGTTTGAAGATATCAAAAAATTATATGATATTAATCCATATTTTAGAAAGGTAGTTGAGAAGTGCAAGAATAAATTAACAAGTGGTATAGATATTATTCATGATGAGTATCTTATTCGAGAAGGTTATCTCTTCAAATAGAAATAATTATACATTATATTTGGGTCTCTACGAAATAATATCATAAGAGAATTGCATAGTGTTGGTTTAGATGGACATTTTGGTCAGACAAAGACAATAACTTTGGTGGGAGAATAGAATTTTTGGCCAAATATGAAGAGAGATGTGACAAGGTATGTTTCAAGGTGTATAATGTGTTAGGTGGCTAAAGGACATGCAAAAAATACTAGATTATACATGTCATTTTCAATTATAAATGGACCATGGATAGATTTGATTATAGATTTTATGTTGAGATTGTCAATCACGGAAAGAGGTAATGATTTTTTTTTTCATTATAGATATATTTTATAAAAGTATTCATTTTATTGCATGTAATAAAACCAATGATGCCAATAGAGTTTCACAAATATTTTTTATGGATATTGTGAGATTGTATGGTGTTTCAAAAACTATTACTTCAGATGGGGACATCAAAATTTTAAGTCATTATTGGAGGACTTTATGGAAGAAGATGGGTACTATGCTAAAATTCAATAGTTCATATCACCACCAAAAGATGGATACACAAATGTTTGAATAGTATTTTGGGAAATTTATTTAGATGCATAGTGGGAGAGAAGCCAAAGTAATGGGACTTGGATTTACCACAAGTTGAGTTTGCATATAACAATTTAGTGAATAGATCAACAAGAAAGTCACATTTTCAAATTATTTATGGGAGAAATCCTATGGGTATTTTGTATTTGGTACAATTATCAATTTTATACTAAATTAGTAATGATGCAAAAGCATTTGTAGAGCATATGTAGCATTAGCAAGAAAGTAATGAAAAATATAAAGCAACATTAAATGTCAAAAAAAGATCCAAGGTATCTAAAGAAAGAGAGTTAGTAATGGTTTACTTGAGGAAAAATAGATTTCTAAAAGGCACATACAATAATTTAAAGTACAAGAAAATTGGGCCATACAAAATTATGAAGAAAATCAATGATAACACATATGAGGTGAGTTTACCATATAATTTTGATATATTTTTGGTATTTTATGTTTCAAAAGTATATGAATTTCATGTAGAAGATGGTGTAGATGATGAAGATGAAGAAGTAAATTGGGAGAAACAAGTTCCAAAGAAGAAGAAATAAAATATAGTGTAGGTTTCGGATATGAAGACTGTCAACACAAGGCAAGGGAATTATAATAGGTATTTGGTGCATTGGCGAGGATTGTAGCAAGAAGACAACACTTGGATATAGAATGGAAGATGAATAAGATTGATAAAGAGAAATGGTAGTAGTATAATCAATCCAATTGGTAGGAGCTATTTTGTTTTCAACTAGAGGATAGTGATGTATAAAAAATAGGCCAACCTTCTCGAGGGCATAACTTTTGACCTGTAACTCCATTTAAGATCTTCCACACACTATCTTAAGATGTTTTAGCACCCTAGCAATGTTTTAGATATTTTTTAAAGGCCGTATGTGATTATTTGAGTGTCCAAAATTATGATTTAATGTTTTTTTGGTTTTTCCTTTTTTTAAAATTGTATATTTTTAGAACCGTACATCAACTTTAGTTGAATTTCATCCCATAGTCTAATTCTAATGTTTAAGATATTTTGAGTGTTTTTGAAAACATATATTTTTTTAGATTATATTTTTTTATAATTTTGCATGCAAAATCTAATTTTTGAGGTGAGGCTTATTTAAACATGATTTGGGTTTTTAATTATTTCAATAAATCAATATGAATCAATTTTGAGTATTGTTTAAAGATCTTGGATTATTGGTAATTTTCTTGTTCTTGATATTTTTGTGTTTCATTACTTCTAAATTATTCATCATGTATCCATTATATGTTACCATAACCCAAATGCAATCTGAAAGAAAATTGAATGAATTCAAATATGAATTCAACATAAATCAACTTATGAATACAATAATAGAAGTAAAAAAATTTGTATGAAAAGTAGTATTTTCTCAATAATTTACCCATTTTTTATCCATCTATAACCCTATCAAAACCCTAATAGGATAGTATAAATGTAAGTGAATCAACAACAAAAAATGTCCATTCACATATTTATTTTGATCCATCATAAAAATAATATTTATACAAAATGTAATCATCTATTTAAAAAGTTATCCCTCATTGACAACCAATAACCAATTATGTAACTCATAAAACTTATGCTCAAATGGATTCTTATCATAAACCAATATATGAATACAAGAGGAATGAAACCATTTTAATATTGAAATCCAAATTTTATGTCAAATTAATAAAAATAAAAATGAGAATAGTCATTTTTTCATCATGTTATCATAAATACCTCCATACCAAACAAATGTTGATTTATGTAACTTTCCAAACATATAATCTATTTTAGGAAACAAACAAAATATATCTTAATAAGATTTACTTTAAAAAATAAACACTCAAAAACCCATTTTAGGATACTATTAAACTACACACACATGTAGACTTATACTATTAAACCAAAATAATATTAACCTATCACTAAATTATCATCTACTATAGATAAAATTATGGAAACCTAGAATCAATATCAACTAAAAACATTTATGTTTCTAAATGTCTCCCATTTGAACATAATAATACTAAGCATGCATCATATTTTCACCAAACTATAGTCTAAAACCAAACTCATATGAATTTATAACTATTTTAAAATAAACTTCAAATGCATACAAGCTTTTATAGTTCTGTCTCATAATACCATGTAAGAAAAATAGTTTTATAAAAATGAATGTGTCAACGAGATCATTTGAATATTTAAATAAATTATAATTTCCCATGAAAATAATTACCATGATAGTTATAACATACCTTACTTCTAAAAACGAAACTAGATTCATAGAGATGATTCTAAACTCAATCATTTTCTTCCTTCCCTTAGCAGAGTTTCACTTCCACATAAAATATTGAAAAATAAC
>JARHVA010002151.1:2085000-2112500 GCA_037957365.1 Torreya grandis | reverse complement strand
TATATATATATATATATATATATATATATATATATATATATATATATATATATATATATATATATATATATATATATGCCAATAAGGTAATTAATGTTTTTGGAGTTCTATATGAAGATCATATTGAAAAATAAAAATTTATACCTAGGTAGTTAATTATTAATCTTATTAAGGCTAATCCATGATACAAAGGTCAACATTAGGTAATCCCCTTTTCGAGGTGGGTAGTACTTGAGAGACCATTACATTAGATATGCATAGTGGGTTTTATGGAATCCTCATCCACTACACACCACATTTATATATCAAAAACACTTACATATGTTCCTATTAATTTTGTTTCAAAGAAACATAGAACACTCAATAATGGGTTGCATGAACCCTTACTCCTACCCTTTTTGCTTCAATATCATAGAGTCCTATTTTACATATGAGGATAATCTAGATACTATAGTGATAAATATTGCACGTATAAATTCTCCTCGACAACTTCACTTGTTTATTAAACCAGGTTCACAATTTGGATATATCTATGAGAATCCTTAAATGTGATCATAAGATGGTATTTTATATTTCAAGAATAAGAAAAAAATATAAAAAAAAATTTGGTATCAACATATTATATAGGCTCCTTTGCATTTGTGTTAGTTGCATGTCGATGGATAAGATGTAAGTTAATATTACATATACATGTGCTTCTTTCTTAAATTTGAGTGTCATATAGGCATACGTATACACATAATCTATACACTAGTATATGTTAGATTCTCCATCTAATCACATTACTAGCACGATAAGAGCATCCACCTTTATGATCATGATACATTTAGGTTACATTATTATTTTGTCACTTTACTTTAGCATGTTTGATGTTATATATTTACTTACACATTCCTTTATTTGTGCTTATATCTTATACAATGTACTTGATATGTTAGGTACTTGACATTTTTTTCTAACATATTTGATCCATAGGCTACTACAATATGTTTATTCTAGTTTTTTATGTTTTCATTTGTGCACTTCCTTAAGTGTCTTTCCTTTATATTATTTTATTTGTTGAGCATTTGAATATGCTTCATTTTTTATGGCCCATGTAACTTCATTTACTTCAGTGATATTTGAATATGTCATTCCTTCTTTACAAGCATTTGACTAAGGCATGTTCATTTGATTGTGTGGTATTTGAACATGACCATTATTTGTAATCTCCTTCAACCTTTGACCATTGACTGTACATTTACTTTTGAGTTCCATTACATGTGTGATTAATTTCTTATTGATCTTGTATTATTTCTAACTAGCATCTTAGGACTTGATGTAATCATATTCCATGGAATTCAATGATACATTTACTTATAAATGTAATTCTATATGCTACATGGTTCATTCATATTTATATGTTTATATCATTCTCTTTAGAAGTTGTCATAGAGGCATGGCTTCAACATATTCATAGTTTTGGATTATGTGGGATCATGTCATAGAGGCATGACTCCCACATATTTAATGTTTTCATATTTAGTTGGGGAATATTTTGGAAACATGTTATTCACAATTAATCAATATCAAACATATCTAGATTATAGAGGGGGAATGTTTTGGAAACATATCATTCACTTGGTACTTATACCAGTTTTAATATTTATACATATAAAATAGAAGAATATTTTATAAACATGTTCTCAGCACTTACGCAAATTTAGTTTGAGATATATAGTAGGGCCATGTTTCAAAAACATGTTCTCCACAATTATAAATTTATTGGATTGGCCAAATTCATAGTTATATGAATTAGATATGCATTTGTGGAAAAATTACATATAATTTGAGATTTATTATACACAACCTCATCATGAGACATGTCTAAGGTACACATGCTATGAATTTTCTACATAATACTATAAACTCAAATCAATTTCATATTTCAAACACTTTCAATGAATATCACCACCCACTAGGTTGGACTTTTATGGACTATATTGAGCCCATCTATTGTAGTAACCAACCACTTTTTGGTATGGTTAACATGATTAAATCACTCAATCATGCCATGTTTTTTAAGTTGGACTTTACTATATCATCCAATGTCACTAGTTTGATAGTGAAATTCGAATTGGTTCACTCACACTCACTAGGATATGAGTAGGATTGGATTGAATAATTAATTTAATCTAAATTGTCATGTGAAAATCCACCTTTTCTCCAATGTATATTTTATTACAACAATATTTACTTTTAGTAATTTTGTTTGAAATATGTATCATTATGAATCAATAACATTAAGATTACGAAAAATACAAATCTAGAAATGCAATATATCTAAGGATGTGTGTGTGTGTGTGTACACACACACACACACACACACACACACACACACACACACACATTCTTAGATATAATGCCTTTCTAGATTTGTATTTTTCCTAATCTTAATGTTATTGATTCATAATGATACATATTTCAAACAAAATTACTAAAAGGCAATATTGTTGTGTCAATTCCTAGGTGTACTCCTAAACCTTGTTTTCTTTAAATTTAAATAATTTTAATGATTCTAATTTCATATTATATGCATTCATTATATATTATAACAAGGTTTTACTTGCAAGTTAGTTACCAAAAAAACACTCATGTTGGACTCAAGCAAATAAAAGGTGTGTTATACACACCCAAGTATAGTTTCCTTTCCTTTATGCTAGTGATTTAATTAATAAATTAAATCAAGGGAAATGTAGATAATATTTATGAATTATATAACACCTATTTATTGGAAACTTGGTAAAATTAGACCTTGGTTATTCTTCTTGTTTGTAGACCTTTCTTGCTTCTATATGTCTTGAATTTACTCTTTCTTATGTCCCTTGGCATATCTCTTACCTTGACCAGTATTATATTCATCACATAGGCCTTTGATCTTTCCAATAATTATTAAAACTTTCCTATATTATACCTTTGTAAATTATGGACATTTATTTACTTTTCTAATCTCTAGACACTTGTATCCTAGTCGGACGCTTATGTTAATACAAGTGTCGCAATTAAAGAAAAGTGTATAGTGCCTTAAGGTCTTCTAATTTACAAATGAAATGTAGCTTAATGGTTAGAGTGAGTTTCATTATGTGATATATTATCCAAATGGATTGGTATACATATAAGATCAATCATCATTCATTCTTCACCTATAAAATACCTACCAAAAACATGTTATGACCATGCCTTTTTAATGTTTTGATATAGTTTTTAAATATTACTATTACTATTTGTAAAAATGACTATTTCATTTGTTTACCTAGTTGGACTATATTGTTGGGTTCGATGTGGCAATACATTGACTGTAGGTTGATGATATGTCATATTTTAATTTTTCCACATGATGATTTTATAGACTAATTGATGAAATTAATAATTTATTACAATTCTATACTAATTTTATTTATTATTGATTAGGTACTATTGATGTATATTCAGTGGTTGTGTGTACTAATATATGAACTAGGTTGGGTGTTGGCATTGATACATTAGGGTATCAAAGTGATTCCTAGGTAGTCATATGAGTTTTGACAAGTATCAATGTGTTTTTGGTTGGTTTTTTACCATTAGATAGTCTTATTATTTTGATTGTATAGTTGCATTCTATTTTATGCCTTTATTGCATCTTGTCTTTTATACCCTATCATTTATTGATTTATTGTTGTATATCTCATCATGTTAGATAATTCTATTGTCCTCTTTTTTTAATAGTCTACTTCAGACTTATTCTCTCTCATTTTTGAACTCCTCACCACTCCACATTTCTTTGGACTCTCCCTTACTAATACTTAGACTCCTAGAGGGACTTACCTATACCTGTCCCCATGACACCACCCCATGTGGATAATTACCTTGGTCTCTTGGTATTTGTTTGTGACTTGGTTAATTTGAATCATATGGAGTTTAAACATTTAAATTATATTTTAAATTTGCTATTATTATTATTATTATTTAATGGTTTTGAGATTTTTGGATGGGTCATTTATGATCTTTGCATTTGTAATTTTTAGTAGGGTTTATATTTGGAGTTGGTCAATGGTAATGGAGGGAGTTTCTCTCTCCTTGAAATTAATGTTGAATTTGTTGGGGTAAGGGTGAGTTGGACAAAAGGAGTGGGGGATTTAGTCAGTGGTGGTCAGATTGGATATGGGTAGGAGACATAATGGAGAAAAATTTAGAGAGTGTTTTTGGAATTTGGTTTTATGGTTTATTTTTGCTTAGTTGACATCACTATGTAGAAAAATGGTTATTTCAGACTTGGTGTTTTTGGCTTAGATTTTGTGTGGACTTCACTATTTTGACAAAAAGATTATTTTTAGACATACTTTTTGACTTTGCTAGCATCATTTTGAGATTTTATTTTCACTATGTTAGACAAGGAATCCATTCTTTACTATTAGTATAGTTATTTTGTTTTGAAGGAATTTTAAAAAATATAAAAAGATTGGACGCCGCATATGTAGTTAGGAAGTCATAAGAATTATGGATGGGTATCTACTGCCGAATAGGTTTTTGATATTGTCATTTTGCATATAAACTTGAAAAATGAGTTTCATATTGTTATATGGTTTTTAATAAAAAGAAATTTATGATTATGTCTTGGGTGTATATCATTGCCATATGGGTTTCCTACAAATTTTAGAAATGTTTTTGTGTGCTTTGTTTGTACTATATAAGTTCACAACTCAATATTTTTGAATATTTTATTGCATTTTTTATTTGACTATGTATTTTTGAGGTCATCAAACCTATTACATTAAGTAAATGATTATGGGTTTTAAATGGCATTAACTATATGTGTTTTTGTTGTATTCAAATAGATGGGTTTAGTTTTGTTTAACTCTACACTTTTATTTAAAGTTTGTAATTCTATGTTTCATTCTGGTTTGTTTGAATTAATTATATTTTTTAAGTGAGTAATGGTAAATTTATTTATTTATTTCATGCTAATGTTTTTGATTACGGTTAATGTTGGAAAATCAATTTGGATTCCTTCTGTTTTAATAGCTATGTTTATCTATGTTGATTATGGGTTCATTTGGAACAAAACATTGATTGGATCTTTTCTTCTAACAAAATGGGTGTTCATGTTTTCTTGGCATAAACTTGATTCTATTATAAAATTGGTAGGTGGTTTGACAGAAGTTTATCTATGTGTTACCTTGAATGACATGTTTCTGTTGGGATTTTAATGAGGAGTTATGTGTGTTTCATATTTTTTGAACCCATGATAATTTAGGTGAGGCCTGCTACAATCATTATTTATATAATAAGGATTTTACTTCTAAAATAGGACTAGTAAGAAGGCCTGTTATTTTATTATAAAATATTTAAACCGATTTTTAACATTTTGGTAATCATATGAGGTCCTAAAACCTCGTGATGATCTCACGAACCTCACATATCGATTTTTGACTAAAAATCAATTTGAAAATTTGAATAATTATTGGAATAATTATTTTTTACTTTTGGAAATTATTATATGATTGAAGTCATATTGAATATATTGACTAGTTATTTATGTTGATGTTTTAATTGTTGAGTTAAGATGGACTATGGCTTTGGCTGAGTGTAACTTGTTTTGATTTTCATGTTTTTGATTCATATCTTATTATATGATTGTTTGATTATGTTACTATTATATAATCATTCCTAGATTAGGATTTAATGGTTAAGTTATGATCAATATTATTATGAGAATGGGATATAGATTGCTAGCCATGATATTATATGCTAACTGTACACTTTGAGGTTTTCAAAGTTAAGTTTTTTTAATATTATCAACATGTTTTTAGTTATTAAATTCACTATTATTTCCTTCAAGTAGTTTACAATGAATACCCCTTCTCCTAATTTATAACAATGCTAGGTTGGGTTATTTCTATCTCATCTTAGAATGGTGTTTGTTTGTTACTTGCCTATTTTACATCTTGTATTGTGTTGATTTATCCAATGGTTTAGGAATTTTTACTTGCTCAATATCCCTTTTTTACCCTAGTTGTTGTAACCACCATATAGCTGATGGTTGGGTGGTAAGGGAAACTGATGGTTGAGATTATAAGGATAGTGGGGAGGGTTTATCTAATTCAATTACATACTGATCTCACTCTTGAATTATCTTGTAGACAGACATGAATTATTTGGTAACAATTATTAAATGTTGTATTTTACTTTTTAGCTTAGGTTTATCATTTCATATACTACGATTTATGAATGTAGTTATAATTTAATTTCATTCTGATATCGCTTTAGTTATACTTAATGATTATGATCTGTTAACCCTCTAATTAAAAATGGATCATGTGGGAAAAGAATGTAATAGGAATATAATGTAATTATGTGGTAAGATGTTGAAGTTACATTATGTTTTCTAAATTCAGTCATTTACATCTACTTATGATTATTTTAGAATGTCTAAATGAATATAATTCCTATTTTTATCTTAGAATATTTTATTGATATTATTAGCATGGTATTAGCCTCTTCTTATGCTTATATAACATTGTTTAGTTTGTGACATGAGTACTTTATGGTAAATTTGAGTAAGAGTTTACTCATGCATATATATTTATTATTCTTGATGTTTAAGCATACATAATTATGGTGGGTAGATTGGTTAACAAGTTAGAATCTTAACTTGAATGAATATTCAATGATGAATCATTTAGCTAATTCTCTTTAATATATCAATATATAGATACTTATGATTTGATTATATATTTTGTATTATACATCAATATAGTAAAGAATATAGAGATCTTTCTTAGATGTTTTTAGCTTGTACATGGAATGAATTAAAAAGTTAAGTTAAGTTTGTTGTTAAGTATATAGGGAAAGCATAAATATAATTCTCTCTCTTACATACCTCAAACATATTTTGTTGCATATAAAGGTATGCCCATTATTGTTAATTATATATAATTGTTTATTTAATGTCTTCAATATTATATATTAGTTAGATTCTTGAAATGAATAAAATTATGAGTTTGATTACTATGCTAAGGGATGCCAAGTATGTAATTAAGTTGAAGTCAAATTTTTTAATAAATTGTCAATGAGTAGATGAAATAAGTTATCTTAAACTATTTGTATTATGTAATAGAATTGCTAATCAATGTATTCTCCCTTGATTTATTATCATATAAATGAATAATGGCTAAATGTATACATGTTGGACTTCCCTCTTATGATCTGACTATGTTATCATCTTCTTTCTTGAGAGTTGGAATTGAAATCACTATTGTGTCATGACATGCTCAAACATTTATTTTGCAATATTTTTAAAAATATAATGTTTTATTTGTGCTTCACTCATTTGAAACTTGGCTGGAATTTCTCATTTAAATAAGACATTATTGATGGTATGAGTATTGTATATATATTCAATTCATGTAGAAACTTTTAATGCTTATGTACTTCATATTATAGTTTGCTTTTAAACTTATTGTATACATGCATAATTATATTTGTCTATATTAGAAACATAATAATCTACTATGTTTTATCATACTTGGAAAGATGTATGAAGATCAGTTTTATTTTTAATAAAATCCTTATTTAGGAAAGGTCAATGACTTAGCTGTTCATTGCTCTTAATTATTTTCTAAGTAAAATTATGGCTAAAAAAATAATAAAATATAAGTGAAAGTTACATGGATTAATTATGCTTCCTTTACATTAAATTTTTTAATTGATTAAATAATTAATTATTAATAGAATATAGTCTTGATAGTAATATACTTTCAATTACATTAATTTATCCTTTATTAATTATAACACATTAGCTATTTACCAATATAATAATACTTAGCTTGATTCAATTATAGGCTGAAAATATATCTTATCTAATAAATAATGAAGTTGATCACAATCATATCATTATTCATTTCATGAGATAGTAGGATTTATTCTTATTAATTAGGAAATTTGTGAACTTAATTTAATGTGTCAAAAGTGGTGCAGTGACCTTTAGGTCTTGTGGAAGTTGATAACCTTGGCTAGTAGCACATAAATAGTTGATATTCATATCAAAAACAAGAATCTTATATATGTTTTAGTTTTTTCCTTTTTTCATGTTGTGATCTCTTTTATGCAATGATAAGTTTGACTGTATACTTATCAAAATTTAGTATAATATCATACTTTATTATAAAATTAGTAAATCATTATATATTCTACTCATTTCATACATCTATTTAACTACATGATAAAATAACATATTTAGAGTTATCATTTTTGGTTAGACTAAAATTAACCATTTAACCATATTTGAGTGGAACCAACGCCCATTGAGGAGAGTGAGGTATTTATCAAAGGATAAGGGCCTCTAAATAGTCCTATGTGGAACAATGTGTACAAAATATGAGGCTCATTACTTATCCATATATTTCTACATTGATATGCCCCAAATTCCATAAATACCCTTTAAGAAACTTGCTTCCCCATAGCAGAATTTGTGAGAAATTATCCCTAGCTAATTATCTTAGATCACCTCCTTTAATTATTATTGCATGTACACAAAGACATTGAATGAGTATTTATTTCTTCAACAAGTGAGGTATTGGGTCTGATATGCAATCCAAAAATGTTCTTTGATATAAAATTCCAATTTTTTATGCGGTTATTTCATCTATTATTACAACAGTGTTCTCCTCTAGAGATGGTTACAAGTTATTAATTAGAAGTTTATCAAGATGGTTACAGCATGATCAAGTGGTGCCAACATTCATATTAACTTGTAAAATGTTAATTATTTCAGAGATAAAGGTAGAGGATGAGGTAAGGGTCTTCCTGGCCACATCCTCATGCAGAATCAAGAGGAACTACCCTAAATAATGCTAACAATAATAATGAGGTTTTTAATGTTGAATTAATCAATGTGAATCCAATTGATAAACATGAGGAAATCCTTAATGGAATTGTGATAGCTTAAAACACTTTTCAAGAAAAGATTGATAGCCAAGAACAAAGGTTGAATAATCATAAAGGAGTGTTCGAAATGAAAGTACCTAGTTTGGAAATGGGCCAATCAGAAGGACCTATAATCCAAGACCTACCTTTGATTGTGGTTGACCCCATCATCAAAGACATGAATAAAATTTTGGGACATAGCTTTTCTGGTGAGGAATTAGGTGATGCAATTGATGTATGGCAAGTACAATTATAGAAATACTTTAACTTACACAACATGCCATCAAATGTGAAATCAAGGGTTGAATCTTATCATCTAGTTAGACCCATAGCCTTGTGTTGAAACTACATATATGATATTGAAGGATATCATCTGATAGACCTATCCTAGCGAGTTTTTGAAACATAGTTTTTAAAAAGATACCTAAATGCCAATTACAAAGAGTAAAAAATTAGTGATTTTCAGGTACTAAAAGAGGAAAACATGTCTATTTTTGAATATGAGAACAAGTTTTCAATATATTACATCATGTGAATTATATGCATGATAAGGAAACCTAGATCACTAAATTTAAACTTGGGCTAAAAAAGATATTGAATTATAATGTCAATATGATAAACCTGAGAACCTTGGCAGTAGTTATTGAATCAGCTTATAAGGTTGAAGGAAAAGAGAAGTCTCGCTAGAAGGTAAGGCATGAATTCAAATCAAATAAGTAGTAATCTAAATCTGAAAGTCTTTCTCCCATGAATAAGAAATTAAGAAAATCATACCAAAATTGAAGATTTCTTGGCAATAATAAGAATTTTAAGAAGTTTTCAAATCAAAAAACAATTTCATGTCTTAAGCTTCATCTAAATCAGGATCTTTTAGGAAGTAACATCATCAAAATAATCAATGTAGACCAATCAAGGGTTCTAATATTATCCTAGTAGCTCTATCTAGATCTATCATTTGCTAATAATGTGGTGATAGCCACTATAAAAAAGATTGTCCTAAGATGAAATTGGGCTAATCAGTGAATCACAGGGTGTACACCACTATTGAAAATCATAATGCTGATTTGTAATCAATCCCAATAAAAACTAGAGGTATAATTAATGGGTTTCCCTTAACTATTCTAATTTATTCAGGTGAACCCAACTATTTTATATCTAATAGTTGTGATAAACAATGTAAAATTGAACTTGTATTGATAAGAGAAGGTTGGGAGGTTGAGTTTAGTACCAACATAAAGGTACATATTATTTAATGCTTGGAATAAGCTGAAATTGATCTTGACATCTTTAAAACCAAGGTAAATCTATTCCTAATATCTTTCAGGTCTTATGATCTCATTCTCATATTTGAGTGGCTACAAGAAAACCAAGCCATGTTTTATTGTGTTGATCAAATAATGCAGTACATTGATGAACTTGGACAAGTTGTAGAAATACAATGTATTCAAGGGTCTTAAATGTGAAAGATAATTTCAGCCTTCTAGCTGAAAAGGGTTGTTAGAAAGGTCTATAAGATTTATGCGATCTAACTTCATGAATTACCTGACGAAATGAAACTAGTTCAAGCAAATTTTCCTCTTTTGAATGAGTTCATATATATCTTCCCAAAAAAGCTACCGAGATTACTACCAAAGTGTGACTTTGAATTTTCAATTGATATAATGTAAGGATCTACCACTACATCTAAGGATCCCTATCACATAAATGTGGTTGACCTCAAATAATTAGAGGTACAAATATAAGAAAATTTTGATAGTAGAAGCATCCAACCAAATGTGTCTACTCGGGGTGGTTTGGTTGTCTTTACAAAAGGGAAAGATGAAACATTAAGACTATGCATTGATTATCACCTACTTAATGAGGTGACAATAAAAAATCAATAGCTTTTTCTAAGGATAGATGATTTATTTGATCAAATAAAAGGTGTCACAGTCTTCTCAAAGATCGACTTAAAATTGAGCTACCATCCATTGAAGATTAAAAAAGAAGATAATGATAAAATAACCTTTTGAAATCGGTATGGACATTATGAGTTCACGGCACTACTATTTGGCTTAACTCATGCTCTTGTATTATTTATGAACCTTATGAACAATGTATTTAGATATCTTTTGGATAAATTTGTACTAGTGTTCCTTGATAATATTATCATTTGTTCCAAGAATGAAGTTGAACATGATGAACACCTTCATTTATTTTTGTAAAGACTAAGACAACATAATTTATATGGAAAAATCTTGAAATGTAAATTTTATGAATCTAAAATTCATTACATGGGCCAAATTATTAAAAAAGAAGGAATTATTATAGATTTAGTAAAGATAAAAGCCATTTAAGACTGGCCTACTCCTACTAATGTGTATGAATTGAATAGTTTCATGGTCTTGGTTGGTTATTATCGATGCTTTGTGAAAATGTATTTCTAATGTAGCCCATATTATCACTTTTTTATAGTTGAAAAGGAATAAAGTTGTATGAATGCCTCATTGTGAAGAGGCTTTTACAAAGCTGAAAGTGTTTCTAACAAAACTTGTACTTATTATTCTTGACCCAATGTCAATTTTGAGGTGTGGATTTTATTTTAATGAAGGATATGGAGGCATCTTGCCTCAATATGGTAAATTTATATCTTATGAGTCATGTAAGCTCAAAGAGCATCAAAATAATTATCCCATGCATGACATAGAGCTTATTTCCATTAACCTTGCTTTAAAATGTTGGAGAAATATTGTATTGGGGAAACCTTTTAAGGTGAATTCTGATCACTATAGATTGGGGTACTTGTTCTCTCAATATGGTTTAAATTCACAGTAAAACAAATTTCTAGAATTAAAATAAAAATTGACATAAACATATCTTATTTCAAGGGTATGTAAAATCATGTGGTTGATTTACTCAACATATACATGTACCTTGTTCCCTTATCAACTTTGCATGGACATTTTAGAAGTGTTGTGTTAGAATAATAACTTACTAATGAATTCTACCATGATGTAAGAGCAAGTTTGGATAAGAAGCCAAAATCAAAAAAAATTGTTGATTTTTTTGTTGAAATAAATAACCTTGTAAGGTGACAATATAGAATTTATGTAGCCAAGTCTAGTGACTTAATAAATTTTGTGTTAAAATAAGTACATACACCACTTCACTATTCTCATCCAAGTGTCATGAATAAGATACATGAGATGAGAAGGATTTATTTTTTACATGAAATGAAGCACAATGTCAATATTTTGTTGGAAAAATTCTTGCAATTCTAGTGGGTTAAGGTTAATCACTATCCTCTTCATGGGATTTTGTACCCTCATGATATTCCAAGAAAAAAGTGGCATTTAATCTCTATTGATTTTATAGCTTAGATATCTGAATCATGCAGTAAATATGACACCATACTTGTGGTAATTAATAAGTCCACTAATGTTGGTCATTTCATTACTAGAAATATAATGAATGATGCTTCCATGTTGGTAGATTGTTTCATAAAGTAAGTCATTAGCCTTCATTGAAACCTTAACTGATAAATTTAGATCATGACAAATTGTTTACATCAAGGTTTTGGAAAACTTTGACCACAACCTTTTGAATACGATTAAATTTCAATTCTTCTTATCATCTAGAAATGGATGGTCAAACTAAAAGGTTCAATTAGGTGGTTGAGGACATGATGTAAATGTCTGTTATGGACCCGCTAATGAAATGAAAAATTATCTTCATTTGGTTGAGTTTGTATATAATAATTGCTATCATTATGTAATAAAAATGACACCTGTTAAATATTTATATGGGTCAAAGTGCAGAACTCCACCAAACTAGGATAACTTACAAAATATTTTTGTTATTGGCCCTATATTGTTGGAATATGGTGAATAGTTGGAATCAATATGCCAAAATATGAAAGTGGCATCTGATTGGAAAAAGAGTTATGTTAATCAAAAGAGGATGCTGCATGAGTTGAACATGATTGAAAAAAAAAATTCATGTTAGATCATCAAAGATTTCAATAAAATTTGTAAAAAATTTCAAACTAGCGCAATGTTTTATCGAGCCCTTCGACATTGTGGAGAAGATTAGTTCTATTGCCCATCAGTTGTCTCTTCCTCCTCAATCAAGGATTCATGATTTTTTTAATGTTATTTTAGTAAAAAAATACATACCTAATCCTTATCATGTTTTGGATTGAAAACATTTATAGGTCATAGAAGAGGAAAAGATCTATGTAGAACAAGTGAGAATCTTGGACCATTACAGTGTTAAGATATGAAACAAGGACATAAACTAGATTTTGGTTCAATGAGACCCACTAAGCAAAAAAAGATATAAATGAGAAGATATACATATTTTCAGGTAACATTATGCATGGTTGTTTGATTATTCATTAGAATTACTCCATTTTAAGTGGGGGAGGATGTTATTACCTTACATTTTTTATGCTTAGATATATTTTTTAAAGATTACTATTAGTATTTGTAAAACTAACTTTCATATTTTTTACCTAGTTGGAATATATTGTTAGATTCAATGTGGTGATACTTTGACTGTATGTTGATGACATGTCATATTTTAATTTCTACATATGATGATTGTATGGACTACTTAATGCAAATAATATCTTATTATAGCTTGTAATCATTTTATTTATTATTGATCAAGTATTACTACTATATATTCAGTGGTTATAGGAACTAATATATTAGCAAGGTTGGATGTTCGCATCAATACATTGGGGTACCAAATTGATTCTTAAATAGTCAAACAAGTTTTGATAGGTATCCTTGTGTTTTAGGTTGGTTTCTTATCATTAGATAGTCTTATTATTTTGATTGTACAGTCACATTCTATTTCATACCTTTATCACATCTTGTCTTTTGTACCTTATTATAATATTGTGTGATTACTATAGGTATCATGAAGTTAGTTTTTTATGTTTTTCTCTTTTTGTAATAGTCTTCTTTGGACATCTCTCTCCTTTCAAAATTCCTTGCCACTCTGACTTTATTTTGACTCTCTCTTACTTAGACTTTAACTCCCTAAGGGACTTACCTAGACCTATCCCCATGATCCCGACCTGCCCACTTGGATTATTACCTTTATCACTTGTTATTTTTTTATAGATTGGTTAATTCAAATACTATCAAATTTTAATATTCAAATTATATTTTAAATTTATTTTTATTATTATTTAATTTTTTCAAGCTTTTTTGATGCATCATTAATGATTATTGCATTTATGATTTTTAGTGGTGGTTGTCTTGAAAGTTGGTTAGTGGTAGTGGAAGGAGTTTCTCTCTCTCTCTCCTCACAATGAATGTCTAATTCATTGGGTTATAGGTTAGTTAGATGAAAGGATTGGGGGTGTTAGTTAGTAGTGGTTGGATTGGATGTGGGTAGGAGAAAGAATGGAGAGGGTTTTTGGTTCTTTGGTTTTCTAGCTATTTTTTTGTTGGTTGATATCACTTTGTGGAAAAAAGGTTGTTTCAGACTTGAATTTTTTGGCTTGTGTTTTATGTGGATAAAAAGGTTATTTTTAAACCTCATTTTTCACTCTATTGGCATAATTTTGAGTTATTATTTTCAAAACATTGGATGGGTAATCCATTCTTGACTATTAGTCTAGATTGTTTTTTCAAGGAAATTATAAATAAAAGTATTGGAGGCTGCATATGCAGACATGAAGTCATAAGACTTTTGGATGGGTATCCAGTTCCTAATGGGTTTTGATATTCTAATTTTGGAAATAAAATTGCAAAATGAGTTTGATATTAGTCTATATCTTTTCAACAAAATTGTTTATGATTGTGGCTTGGCTATATATCATTGCCCTAGGGATTTCTTGAAACTTTAAAAAGGTTTTTGCACGTTTCATTTTTATTCTGTATGTTCATGACTCAACATTGTTGAATCTATTATTGCATTTATAATTTGACTATGTATTTTTGGGGTCATCAACACTACTACTTTAAGGAAATGATTATGGATTTTAAACAACATTGATTATACATGTTTTTATTATATTTAAATAGATGGGTTAAAATATTTTAACCCTGAACTTTTATTTAAAGTTCACGTTATTGTGTTTGGTTATGGTTTGTTTAAACAAGGTATTTTATTAAATTGGGTCATGGTACTCTATTTAATTGATTGCATGGTAATGTTTTTGATTATTGTTAAATTTGGGAAATTGATTTGGGTTTATTTATAGTTTGATGTTTAAGTTTATATATGTTGATTGTGGGTTCATTTGGAACAAAATTTTGACTAGTACTTTCCTTTTAATGAACTGGTTGTTCATGTTTTCTTGGCATAAACTTGATTCTATTTTAAAAAATGTTATGTGGTTTTATTGAATGTTCTCTATGTCTTACATGGAATGGCACATTTCTGTTGGATTTTAATGAGGATTTTATGTGTTTTATATTATGTGAACTCATGAGGATTTGGGCAAAGCCTGTAGGATTAATTATTAATATAAAAATGATCTTAATTTCAAAATAGGATGAGTAAGGAGCCCTGTTATTTTATTTAAAATGTTTTAAATTGATTTTTAAGATTTGAGAAATCATACGATGTCGTGTTAACTCATGATGATCCAACAAATCTCACATATCGATACTTGGCTTAAAATTAATTTATATTTTCAAATAATTGTTGAAATCATTATTTGTTCTTTTTAAAAATTATAATATGATTGAAGTCATAGTGAATGCATTGACGAGTTATTTATGTTGACTATTTAATTATTGACTTAAGATGGAATATGGGTTTCGCTAAGTGTAACTTGCTTTGAGTTTAATGTTTTTGATCCTTATCATATTATATGTTTTTTCGATTATGTTCTTATTGTGTAATCATTCTTAGACTAGGATTAAATGGATAAACTATGATTTGTATGCTTAGGATCATGTGATTTAGAACAATAGCCATAATATTATAGGTTGAAAATACACTTCAATATTTATCAAGTTGGTTTTATTAAATGTTATGTATATAGATTTATTTTTAAATCCATTGATATATCCTTTGAGTAGACTATAATAGATATTACCACTCTTGATTTATAATAATTTCAAGTTTGGTAGTTTATGTCTTGTCTTAGAATCACGTTTATTTATCACCTACCTGTTTTACATCTTGTATTGTGTTGAGTTTTTTAATGGTTCGAGAATCTCGACTTGCTCAAAATCCCTTCTTGACCTCGATTGAAGAAATAACCATCTAGTTGATGGATGGGGTGGTAAGGGAATCTAATGGGTGGGTTCATAGGGCTAGTTGCAAGGGTTTATCTAATTTGATTACATGTTTCTCACACTTGATTATCTCATAAATAAGAGCAAAGTAATTTCTAAGAGTTATTAAATATTGTTTATTATTTCTTAACTTAGTTGTTTATCATTTCATATAGTATGATTCATAAATGTAATTGTAATTTAATTTCATTCTAATATTGGTTTAGTTTTATTAAGTAATTATGATATGCTAACTTTGTAATTAAAAATGGATCACATGGGAAAACAAAGCAATAGGCTTATAATCTGATTATGTGGTAAGATGTTTAATTTAAATTATATTTTCCCAATTTAATCATTTATGTATACTTGAGTTTATTTTGGGATGTTTAGATGAACATCATTCATGGTTCTATCCTAGAATATTTAATTAATATTATTAGTAAGGTATTAAACTCTTGTTATGTTTATAGAGCATTTTTTTATTTTTGACATGAGTACTTTGTGGTAAATTTGAGTAGGTGTTTACTCATGAATATGTATTGTTTATCCTTGATATTTAAGAATACATAAGTATGTTGGGTTGATTGGTTAAAAATTTAGAATCTTAACATGAATTAATGGTCATTGATGAATCATTTAGTTAATTCTTTTTAGTATGTAATATATATATATATATATATATATATATATATATATATATATATATGATTTTCTTATATATGTTATATTAACCATTGAGGTATTAAAGAATATAGAGATATTTTTTAGATGTTTTGAATTCACACACAGAATAAATAAACAAGTTTAATTAAGCTTATTGTTAAACATATGTGGAAAGCATAAATAAAATTATCTCTCTTGCATAATGCAACCCTCTTTGGTTGTGTATAAAGGTATGTATGTTATTGTTAATTAATCTATTGTTATTGATTTCTTGTCTTAAAGATTCTTTATAAGTTACATCACCAAAATTAATGAAATTTTGAGTTTATTTACTATGGTAAGGGCTGACTAGTATGTAATTAATTTGAAATTAAATTCTAAAATGAATTGTAAATGCCTACATGAAAGAAGTTATCTTGAACTATTTGTATTGTGTAACAAATTTGCTAAATAATTTATTCTTCCATGCTTGATGCTCATATAAATAAATAATGGCTAAGTGTATACATGTTGGACTTCTCTTTTATGATCTGAGTATGATATTATCTTTTATATTGATGACTGGAATTGAATGCACTATTATGTCATGATGTGGTCAAGTATTTATTTTGTAAGAGTTATTTAAATAAAACATTTTATTTGGGTTCCACTAATTTGAAACTTGGATCAAATTTTTCATTTGAATTAGACATTATTGATAGTATGAGTCTTATATATATATATATATATATATATATATATATATATATATATATATATATATATATATATATTCAATTCATATGGAAAATTTTGATACTTATGTACTTCATATTAGATGGTTCACCTTAAAACCTATTGTATGTATGCATAGTTATATTTATCCATATTAGAAACATAATTGTCTACTATGTTTGATCATACTTGACAAGATGTTGTATGAAGTTAGGTTGCTTCTTTAATAAAACACTTGTTGTAGAAAATGTCAATGACTTAGTTGTTCATTGCTCTTAATAGTTTTCTAAATAAAAGTATGGTTGAAAAATAATAAATTTTAAGTGAAATTTATATGGATTAATTATGTTTCCTTTACTTTTAACATTTTAGTTGATTGAATAATAAATGATTAATGGAATGCACTCTTGGCTGATATATACTTTAGATTACATTAATTTCTCATTTATTAATTATAACATATAGTCTATTTGCCCGTATAACATCATTTTCCTCAATTCAATTATAGGATTTCAATATACCTTATCTGATAAATAATGAAGTTGACCACAATCATGTCATTATTCATTTCATCAGATAGTAACATTCATGTTTATTAATTGAGAAAATTGTGAATCTAAAGTAATGTGTTTGCAACGGTAAAGTGACATTTAGGCTAGAAAGTTGAGAACCTCAACTCATAATATGTGAATAATTACTTATGATGTTTTAGTTTTATTTTATTTTCATTTTGTAATCAATTTTATACATTGAAGATTTCTATTTTATACTTATGGGAAATTAGTATAATTTGCACGTGTTTAGATTGATTGTTGGTTACTACTTATGATTAATATTTTTAATATCATACTTGATTATAAAATTAGTTAACATTATATATTGTACTCATTTCATAGACCCATTTGACCAAGTGATAACATATGATATTTAGATTTATCTTTTTTGGTTAGACTAAGTTAACTATTTAACCATTTTTGAGTGGAACTGAAGCCCACTAAAGAGAATGAGGTATTTACTACAGATAATGACCTATAAATGGTCGTATGTAGAAAAAGAAGTGCTACATATAGTTTTTGGAACCTTTCCATGTATTCATACATGGATACACCCTAAACCCTGTAAATGGACTTTAGACAACTTGCCTCCCCCTAACATCCTTTATGAGTAATTAACCTTACTAATTAACTCAGATCACTTCCTCTAGTTTTGGATGCACGTACGCGATTACATTGAATGCGCATCAAAAAAAATTTGGGGGTTGTTTAAAGACCAAGGCAACTTATTAAAATCATTATATCCAAAATTAAAGTGAATAAAGATTCAATTTTTTCTGCTATTTTCATATCAATCATAGGGATAAAGCATTTATACATATGAATTAAAGAATGGGTACTCCAATCATGGTCATTATTATACTTTATTAACACATATTACAAGATCCACAGAGAATCAAAAATGTATGGGATAACTACATAAGTCTGAGGCCCTCTTCATAGTATTGCATATCTAGAAAATTATCATTGATATTGGGTTCTTTGGGGAAGCTCTACAATTTTTGCCCATTAACCCATTTTTCCTATTGATACTATAAATATGAAGAACTTGTTTTTTGATCATTTAAAAAAGAGTGATAATCCATGGCCCATAGCTAAATGCACTAGAGTGTAGGGAAAAATAAACACAAATGCATCATAGTGATGGCATCATGTTACAATAGTTATTACGTAGTGAAGACCTACATTCAACTTAGGATAGTATTTGGAATTCAATGTATATATGGCTATAGAGACACTTAAGATAGTATTTGGAAACTATAATAGAATATTATTTTAGCCTACATCATTCTTGTTCTAGATCCAAATCTGTATTAACATCAAAATTAGTTAGGTATCTTGTGTTTATTATAATTTCAATATCTATCATAGTTCTACTTTTTATTTTTAGCACATCTTAGCATAATAAAATCAATATATTTTCTACCAAAGTTATATAGTTAATTGGCCTTTTATAGATCTATTTATCACCTTTGTGTTTATTCATTTATATATTCTTAACTCTATCTATCCCCATATGATCCATATCCAATTTAGGGTTAAATAAATATGCAAAAAATATATAATTTGACTTAGCCACGCTTATAATCTTTGGTTTCTCCCCATTCATCTTTTAATAGCATTTGCATTTATAAATCAATCATCTCCTTCACCTCTTTCAACCAACCCCTACCACCAAAACTCCTATGCCTCCTCTTTCCTATGTTTTAATATTTTTCCGTGCATATCAAATTTTTATGTTAATTACTAGGTCATGTTAGTTTTTAAGTCAATCATGTTAGGTTGTTGTGACATATATAATAAATTATGATTTATTTTTAAATATTATTATTAAATATAAGTTGAGAAAATATTAATCACACTTTATTAACTATTGAAACACTTAAATAAGAAAATTATTAATAAAAATAGTAAGTTACAAGACAAAAATAAAAAGTGCTGGAAAATCATGGTAAGCTCAAGCAACCAAATAAAAATAAAAACAAGTAAAAAGAAACTGTAATGTATTTTAAAAGAATACAAGGTGGGCTTATTTGTAGTGATATTTTCTACCTCTAGAATTAAAAAAGCAAATAACAATCTAAACATCCTATTTTCCATATCTTCATGTTCATTTTTTTGTAATAGACTCAAAAGGTAATTGTATGGAAATTGAAACAACTATCACCCTAAGATCTTGATTGTCTATTTTTTAATGTCTATCTATAATTATGTTGAATCTATTAGATATTCACCATTAGTAAGAACCATAAAAAAGTTATAAGTCAGTTCATATTGACCCTTTTCCTTGTTATTCGATGAAGGTTTAGGGACCTTTTTCCATTTATTTCCAATTTCTTGAAATTCTTCTATTTCAGGTCTATTTTTCCCTTTCTTGTCAACTTTTTGAATTTTTTTTTTTCAATATTTTTTTCAATTATTATTGTTATAAATCAATCTTGAAGTAGATGTTCATGACCATGACACAACAAACATTGGAATGGAAAGTTTTCGTAGTCAAAAACTTGCTCAAACATGTCACCTTTAAAAAAAACTGACAAAACCTGTTTAAAAAAATGTTTACTCATATGCATTTGAAAATAAATCTTAACATAAACTATATGTTTTTTATTACAAGTTTCATTAAATATACACATCACTTATTAAAAACAATTAACAATCTGATTAATAAACAACATTATATAGATTTAAAGTGGGAATCATGAATCAAATATTATTAGTCTCAGAAGGATACTTATGTGGTGAGTTTGATTTAACTTACTATTAAATTGTATTGTTTTGACCAATAAGATTTTATTATTTTATATGTTTTGAAGAATGTAATTTTTTTTTCATAATTAAATTGCATGTTTTTTATCCAATAATATAAAAAAATTTGCTTTCTATGTATTGATTCATTCGAAACTTTTTATGTTGTTAAAAATTTCACATAGTTAATTGCATCCAAAACAAATATAAAAAATTGACATGTTAATTCCTGTATTAATTTTGAGTGTTGTGGATCGTACCCAAGATTGTTAGGTTTTAATGCCATCAAAAGAATCCCATTGGAGTCAATTAAATTGTCGTTAATATTGACATTTTTTTCTTTGTACCTTAGCTGCTGCATGTTGAAATGAATGTTCACCTTTCTCTGCCCTGTGGTTACATTGAAAATGTACAACTAGCATGTAATATGCTTTCTACCAAGCATAATGATTTTGAATACATTAATTCTACAGCTCGTGAACTACAATTGGAATGTATTGAAGGTATCAACAAGAATTAGGTATTTGAAAGGGATAAAAGGTTGATTTTGTTTGCATTTGTGCCAATTTATGTGAGTGTTTGCATATGCTATAACGGGATGTATTAATATTCTTTCTTTTCACTAAATCATGTTATTTCATACACATGTCAATATCAAAGCTACACTAAGAAAACCTTAACAAAATGGATGATCCATTAAATATAGAGCTCGACGAGGATACCAAATAGGTTTTAGTAGTAGTCGAGATTAACTTGGTAATCAAGGGAGTTAAGTGCCATGGGGTCGTAGTGCTAGTGTTCATTATGGAGGTCGATTATATCTTTACTCAGCAAGAGACATTATAGTTGAAAGGCATTACTACCGTGGTTTTCGTGATTTTCCTACTAATATTTTTATGTTTTATCTTACAAATAGATTTTTTTTAACAAATACCTTAACATTTTGTACTAATATAAGGTGCTTTTCCTGGTCCAGATAACGTTCAAAGTAGCTACAACAGAGTTCATGGTCAGGAATGCGATCTTTATTCATAAGTAAATTACATGGATACATTCATGAAGGTTAAGGAAATCACCTATATTATCTTGTCACTTTGATTCGAGTCTTCATACAATTCAATTGAGATATGGTTTTGATTTTATGTTATTTACATATATTTTTTTTTATAGACGAAGATTAATACTATTTTGGGTTTTTTCAGACATTTATTTTCCAGTGTCTTTGGCTGAAATTTTCAAGGTTTTTAGGGTTTTTACTGGCCCCATCTTCCTGAATAGTTTTGAGCTTGAACTAAAGCACCAGCTAAAAGGTTATAATTGGATCATGATTTCCATTTGCAACAGACCCGTATCTCTCTCCTTTTTTATCCAGGTAATTTTCAAAACATTCTACGGTTGTCTGTTGTTGTATTTGTAATCTCAGCCTTCAGTTTGAAAGTAAGGCATTCATGGGAATCCTCAAACTCAAATCATGTACAGTAAGAATATATGGATTTGGTCTACAAAAATATAATTGCAAATGGAAAAAAAATTAAGTCTAGAAGTCAAAAAACAAATAACCAAAATATAAAATGAGGTGGGTGCACGGGCCTTTTAGGTATTTTGAGATGCAACATTAAACACACAATGATTTGAATTTAAAACAATCGGTGCAACTAACAATTGAGCTATAAATTATGTAGAACTCCATAGGAAACTATTTGGCGTTGTAAATATTATGATTTCACTCACTTTTAACCATGGCATATGCAACTTTTCTTCAATGATTCTTCATATCCTCTTTCTGTAAATTGGGCATGAACCCGACATGGCAGTTTCATGCAAAGGTGTATTGTACTACTAAAAGGGAGCCAATGTTGTTCTCGAAGCTATGTTGCACAAGTAATTGAAAATAGAAATATGGAAATGTAGGATATGTGGCTTCCTAAAAAAAAGTTACAGCCAGGGTCAAATTTCAATCTAAAGATTAAATATAACTATATACATCTATAATTAATAAGGAAACTACATCGGTAATGAAGGAATAATCAACATATTTGAACAGTTATTAAAACTGGTAAAAACACCACCAGAAACTTTCTAAAAAAGGCACTAAAAATCTCCAAATAAATATGGAACATTCCCCAAAATCTAAGACATTACTCTTTTGTCATGCTCAGTGGAGCTTCCCCATCTTAGGATGGTTTATTGGACTGCTAGGCAAGGAAACACGTATTCTATATCTTGGGAATAGTTTCCAGGACTCATAGTTGTAACTGTATGTAATTCTAAGTAATAAATCTTGGCTATTCACATACAGTAAGAGTCTACTTCTCTCTGTCTTGTTTTGCAAATAAGATTATGTAATGAAAGGCTAGTTTTCATGTCAGTTGCCCCTATACCCACATATACAAGATGAAAATTTTTCAATACTTCTTTTCTCTTTTAAAAAACAAATGAAATTAGTTGTCATTTTTTGTATTGTGTCCTTTGACTTCTTATAAAGTCTTTGGTCATTGAGTTTTTGACAGAAAATAAAAACATATAAAAACAGAAAATAGAACACACAGATTGCTACAACAATCATGGAACAATATTTTGATTAATCTTCTTGAATCTTGCAGATCTTCTTGATCTTGCTTATCTTGCTCCATTACAATATTGCACCCATGGGTCTATTAAATAGATTTGAAAGCAAGCAATAATTAGAAAAACAAATTGAAGACTAATTTTAGTCTTTACATGCAAACTGAAATTGAACTAACTGTTTGTTAACTAATTGATCTCTAACTGACTGTTAACTGCTGCATGCATGAGGAGTGGAGAAATTATCACCTGTTAACTTCAGTTTCTAACACTCCCCTTTAATTTCTACAACTAACTTCTTCAGCATTTACAATGCCTAAATGATTTACCATTCTTGCCACAGCTACATTGCTAGTAGCTGCCATTGATGGCATACATCTCCTCACTCATCCTATCTACCATCTTTAGCTGGGATGCTTTTCTTTTGTAGAATTCACTGTCTCCCATGCAGAATACACCGCCTTGCAAAATACATCGCCTTATATGTGGAATACACCACCTTGCAAAAGACATCACCTTGTATGTGGATTACACCACCTTGCATAGCCTAGATTGAGGCTACAAACAAATATAATTGCTCAATGAGTGTTCACTCAGCATTTAAGACTGACGAGTAACCTGTCGAAAGGCTATCAATGGACATGCTTATGTCCAACACTGTAAGCTTCCTACTTGCTTACCTTTCTTTCACATGATGCTTAATTGTTTAGGATTCCTCCCAAGACTCTACTGGGTTCTTTCCACGTTGGTCTAGATTTGCCAATAATTAGTCTGTTCTTCAGACACTTTGATAGCTTCACTCGTTGTTCAACACACACACTTTCACATCTTCACTCGTTGTGTAACACAAGCTTTGTGGAGCTCATCTTTTCAAACACGACACTGCATATAAAAAAATAGAACACATTCGATGACTTTTATCTTTGACATTCAGATCAGGTTCTTCAGAGCAATCTTCTTTGTAATACACCTCTTGTCCTTGGGGTTAGATGCATCATTCTTATCTCTAGAGCGGTCTCTTTGACTTTCTTCTGACTGCATACAAATTCTTTAGCAATACACAGGACAAAATACAAAATGGAATGCTACGTCATTCATCTTCTAAGCATAGAAAGCAAATATAAAAAAATTAGCCAATACACACACAAAGCTTTAAACACATCCTTTGTCCACTCTTTGAACCCCTCTGGTAGCCCTGTTCCAATAGTAGTTTGGATGCTTTTGATTGCCCATATGAATGCTTGTTGGCTGGCCTCTAGCCGACTCAACAATGTCACCATCTGTTCTTTGCTGAGAGTCGACTGGCTCCCAAAACATACAAAAACAACCGAATTGGGGCTTCTACAATCCAACCACTGTAAACACTCTGCCTCACTGATATCCACCAGCTTACCATTGCTATCATCGGTCATGCATTTGATTCCCTTTGTGTCAAAAATCTTCTTGGGAAGCATAGGACCTACAGTCCCAAAACCATGATCTGCCTGATCTCAATATGCTGCGAATGCTCATGATCCTCCTTTCTATTTTTTTTAATTCTCTTCCTGAGCAGTTGTGCTTCTACACACTACTCTTCTTTGAACATTTAGAAGTTGTTGTTGCTTTTGTGCCTCTAAGTGTAGGTTGCAATCTCTTCTTCTTCTTTTTTAAATTTCCACGGTCTCCTTTTTTTTAATATAAATATTTAAACAGTGTCAGTTCATCCTCACACCAACTACATGTCCCCAACCTGGTGCATCTTCCAGTCTACTCTGCATGTTACAATTACCAAATCGTGGGTTGAATATTTGTATCAAACTCATCCTTTCAGCCAAGCTTTGGCTTCTTGCTCCTTCTGTTGATCTTAGTGGGCTGTCACCTTCTATTCTCCATCATCTGCTCCTTGGTTGTGTTGTCGATCTTTGACCCTTTCTGGACTACTTCCTATTGATCTCTTAACAGTGCTTCTGGCTTCTTGACTACGCTTGGTAGATCTGGGACACAAAAATTCATGCTGGTTGTGCTCTTCCCTTGGCTGTAGCGTTTCTCCTCCCTAGATCTTCTCTCCAAGGCTTTGATACCATTTGATAGAAAATAAAAACATAGGAAAATAGAAAATAGAACACACAAATTTGTACAGTAATCATAAAACAAGATTTTGATTAATCTTCTTGAATCTTGTAGATCTTCTTGATCTTGTTTATCTTCCTCCATTACAATACTGCGCCCACGGGTGTATTAAATAGATTTGAAAGCAAAAAATAATTAGAAAAACAAAATGAAGACTAATTTTAGTCTTTACATGCAAACTAAAATTGAACTAACTATTTGTTAACCAACTAATCTCTAATTGATTGTTAATTGCTGCATGTATGAGGAGTGGAGAAATTATCTCCTATTAACTTCAATTTCTAACAATTTTTAGTGTCCAAAGATGGTTACAAGGTTTTCTTTGATGTAGATTTTTCTTGAGTTTTTAATCAATGTGTCAAAACTTCTATGATTTGAAGTATTTAGATTGTATAGATATCTCATTTTGCTTCATTTATGAATGATTATCTATATTCCAAGTCATCTTAGCCTAGACGTATGTAGTTTTAGATTGTAAAGGTAAGGCTTGAAGTTCCCTTGTAGATTCTAAATCTGAATTCAATTTGTCAAGACTCACAATCGATTTTCTACAAGATTGGGAGATAACTTCACGAAATTTATTTAATGTTATACTTTTACATCCCATCAGATATGTTCCATTGCATGTGATATGTTTTTAATCTTGTTTCTATCTAGAGTTCAGAGGAATGCTTAGAAAGACAAATCTAGCTTGCACATAAAAAACACAACATAAATGCCACGAGTCTTTTTCCATCAGATATAAAACTTTTTTTTATTTTTAAAACTAATTCCTAGGCATGTAATAAATTTTAAATGGTTGCACCAATTCTATGCTTGGGGCCTCTTCTTAATAATGTTTCTCTTAAATAATTTGGTCTACCATTCAATTTGTGTGATAATGAATGTAATGTAATTGAATTAATTCATAGAAGGTTATTGTAGATGACTGTTTCTGTCAAGTTATGTAGATCTTAAGGATGTACATTCAGTGATGAGTTGCAAATATGGTGCCTTTTTTACTAAATCAGTCTATGCATTGATTCGTTAAAAAGTTTATATGCTATTTTTATGTTGATGTGAAGTAAGGCATTCAAGACAGATAAAGAACTAAACATTCAAGTGTAAGCATAGAGTCATGCAAGTTCATTTGCTTATTAATTTTGTATCACTTTGAATTAGAGTCAACATTGCTTCATCAAAGTGTTATGAATCGCAACCAGCCTGTAATAATGTTGATCTTAGTGCATGTTAAAGCTATGTATCATTTTCTATTTAATTAGCTAAATAAATTTTGATAAAAATCAATATATCTGTATCTTGGAATTGTTGTACCATGCTTAGCCTTTTTTTAAAACTTCTGGACATGTTGTATAGTACACGTTAAAAAACATGCAACTCACATATGAAAAAAGGTTAACATAATCAAAAGAAATTTGGATGTCAATAAATATCAGCTTAAAAAAATTGCAACTCAAGTTTTGAAAAGGTTTAAATAGACATGAGATTGTTTTATCCCATCCTTTGTGTTTGTATTTCTCCAAATATGATTCATTCATTTTTTAATTATTTTACAGGTTATTCATTAGAAACATTTTCAAAGACGTGTAGTTTTGATTCTTATACTTACCACCTAAACTTTCATTCTACAAGTAAGACATTCAAAAACATGCAATGTATTAATAAGAAACTGATTACGATTGTTCCTCATGGTATTGCTTGATGCCATTAGTACTTTATTTTAACAAGTTCTTAACATACCTTATAAGATTTACCCCCATGTACGGTTACTAGAAAATATCATGAAGGATCAAATGCCTCATGGGCCAAATGATAACATATGTCAATTTGTCCTAACTTGTTTCATAGAATAATAATCAATGAGCACCCCTGTTGGTGTCAATCATATAAATTTTAAAGATTTTTTCGGTATTTGGTTTAGAAAATAGAATTTAAACCACAAATAAATGGAGCTAGTTTTTTTAGAAGATCTAGGCTT
>JARHVA010002151.1:1992500-2080000 GCA_037957365.1 Torreya grandis | reverse complement strand
TCTTGTTTTGTATAAAAGGAATTGATTATTGTATGATTCTGTATGCATTTAATTATGTATAAAACTTATACTATTTATGTAATTCTAAATTATCTAGTTCACCTAAATACTATCGAATGCATGCCTAAATTATACTTATAAAAATTTTGTATAAGGATAATTATTTCCTTAATGAATTCCTTCCTATATGAATGAATTAATGAGATAATTTTTTATTATTTAAATAAAATTCTAAGTAAAAGTAATGTTATAAATTACTAGAGTATATGTCAAAATCATATGAAATGAACATCTTCTTTCCTTTAACATACAATTGATTGCATAGTTGATGACTAAATGAATAAATACGCTTGGCTGTAATATGTTTTGATTTCATTGAATTACCCTTTATTTTCTTATATTGCATTGGATATGCCAATATAATGTCATAACATGGATTCAATTATAAGTTACACTTGAAAGTTAGTTTATGAATAATAGTGCTCATCATAATTGTATCACTATTTAATTTAATCAAATAATAATTTTCATGCTTATTTATTGAGTGTTATGTGAAATCAAAGGGAATATGTTGGCAAGGGTATGGTGACCATTAGGTTGCAAGGTGATTAACAACCTCAATTGGCAGAACTATATAGTTGCTTATGAATCTTTGAGTTTCAATCTATTTTTTTTTTGGTTCTCTCTTCCATGCTATGATATTTGCTATTGTATTCATGTGGGAATTTACCATAAATTTGAATGTGCTAAATTAATTTTTGGTTGATGTTTATTATTTACTTTTTTAAAATCATACCTACTTATGAGATTATTTAAGAAAAGTATTATTTTTGAAAAATATATATTTAACCCAAAATATAACATAGGTTATTAGATTTATCCTTTTTAGCCAGACTATTCATAAAATATTTACCATCTTCAAGCAGAATTGAAACCCGCTAAGGAGAGTGAGGTATTTACCTAGGGTTAAGGACCTACAAATGGTCTTATGTGGAAGAATGAGTGTCACATATAGAGCTTAGTTCCTATCCATGTAAGCATACATTAATACAACCCAAATCTTATAAACATCATTAAGGGAAATCTATTTCCCCATAACACCCTTTATATGTAGTTACCTCTAACTAATTACCATAAATCATCTACTTTGGTTTTGGTTGCCTATTTGTGTGTGCATGGAATGGTTTTTTTTTGCATCAATAAGTGAGGTACAAGTTCTAAAATTCATCCAAAAATTTACTCTGATATAAAATTCCAAAATGCTTTTTTGAGGTTATTTCAACTAGAATTCGAGTACTTTCTGATTTAAAAAACATTGAAAACAATTATTATTTTTGTAAATCTATAATCTACTGAGTTAATACCTTGTAATTCTTAGAATGGTTAAAATGTGATTGAGTGGTGGTATCATATATAATAAATTATATAATATTAACTCATCTAGGGTCATAGGTAGAGAATAAGTTAGGGGTTGTCATGGTAACATATCTATTTATAAACAAGAACAACTACCCATAAATAATACTAAAAGTAATAATGAGGTTCTAAATGTTGATGTAATCAGTTGGAATATATTCAACATGTATGAGGAAATCCCCATTAAAATTTTTATAGCCTTAAAAATTTTACAAGGAAATATTGATAACCAAGAATAAATTACAAACAATATTGAAGGGGTATCCTAAGATGATGTACCTAAATTAGAAATTAAATAAGTAGAAGGAACTATAATTCAAGAACTAACTTTCACCATTGTTGACCCAATCATAAACGAATTGAAGAAGCTTGCACCACCTACCTTTTTAGCTGAGAAATCAAGTGAAATAGATGATGCATGCCAAATACACTTGCAAAAATATTTAAACCAGCACAACATGCCATCAAATGTAAAAACAAGGGTGTAAGCTTATTAGATGGTTGGTCCTATAGCATTATGGTGGAATCATCTTTATGACATTAAAGGATATCAATGATTGAACCTAACTTAGTCAATTTTTAAGTTAGTTTCATATAAGATACCATAATGTTAATTATAAACAACAAAAAATCACTAATTTCTAGCTTTTAAAGTAAGAAAAAATATCTTTTATTGAATGTAAGGACAAGTTTATAAATATTATACATCATGTAAACAATATAAATAATGAGAAAACCAAGATCACTAAGTTCAAAATTAGGCTCAAGAAAATATTAATGCATGATATCAAAATGACAAACCCAAGGACTTTGGCAATAGTGATTAAATTAGCCTATAGGGCTGAATGAAAAGGAAAGTATCACCAAAAGATAATGTAGGAATTTAAATCAAATATGAAATAATCTAAATTTAAAACTCTTTCTCTTATGAATAAAGACTTATAAAAATTAAATCAAAATCATAGATTTTTTTATAATAATAATAATTTAAAGAAACAATTCTAATCAGAAAAGAAATTTCAAGTTGTAAGGATCATTTAAATGTGGTTCTTTAAAGAAGGAAAAACATTAAAAAAAACTAATGTGGACCTTCCATAGGTGATAATATTATTCTATTAGCATCATCTAAATGAATTATCTATTGATAATGTTGTGACAATCAATATAAACATGATAATACCAATCTAAAATTGAGCTAATTAGCTAATCATAGGGTATATGTTGCTATTGATAATTAAAATTTTGACTTGTAGGCCACTTCAATTGAAATTAGAGGTACTATAAATGGGTTTTCCCTTACTATTTTAATTTATCTAGGTGTAACTAATTATTTTATATCTCTTTTTACTACTAAATAATTTAAATTAAACCTATTTTGACAAGATAAGGTTGGGAGGTTGAGTTCGGTACCAACAAAAAGGTACCTATTCATAAATGCTTATAATAAGTTGGACTTGATTTTGGTGTCTTCTAGAAAAAGGTGAATATATTCCTCATTCCTTGTGGATATTATGATCCCATTCCTAGAATGGATTGGTTATAATAACATTGTGATATACTTGATTGTGTGGGAAAAAGAGTGCAGTGTATTGATGACCTTGGGAAACTTGTAGAAATGCAAGATATTCAAGGTTTGGAAAGGCATAAAACATAATCAACCTGATAGCTTAAAAGGTCCTTCTAGAAGGGCTACAATATTTATGTAGTCTAATTGATAAAACTACTAAAATAAAAAGAACTGGTTCATGTAGATTTTCCTAATTTGCAAGAGTTCATGGATGTGTTTCAAGAGAATGTACCTAGTTTACCACATAATTATGAATTTTATTTTTCCATTTATATAATTCTCTCATTCTCCCCTAAATATAAACTTATTTAGCACATGATTGTTGCTAACCAATAGGATTTATATGTACAAATTTAAGAACTTTTGGATAGTGGAAGAATCTTGACAAATTTATCTCCTTGGTATTCTTTGGTAGTCTTGGTTAAGAATAAATATGGTACATTAAGACTTTTCATTGATTATCACTTTCTTGATAAAGATAAAAATTAAAAATTGATATCTTTTTCCAGGTATAGATGATTTAGATAACCAAATAAAATATGCTTCAATCTTCTTGAATATTAATTTAATATCAATATACCATCAATTGAGAATGAAGAGAACAATCATAAAATAGCCTTTAGTACTAAGTATATACATTATGAGTTCATGAAACTATCATTTGGCTTGACTAATGCTCCTAAAACCTTCATTAACCTTATGAATAGTGTGTGTAGAGACTTTTTAGATAAGTTTTTTATAGCACTTATTGATGATATTATCATTTACTCTAAGAATGAGACTCATAATAATCAACACCTTTTTTTAGTCTTACGAAGACTAAGACAACATAAGCTGTATGGAAAACTCTCCGAATGTGCATTTTATGAATCTAAAATTCATTACTTGAGCCACATTATTAATAAAGATTGGATTATTGTAGATCTAAAAAAAAAGGCTATATAAAATTGGCCTACTTCTAAAAATATGCATGAAATATGTAGATTCATGGGCTTGGTTGGTTATTATTGATGATTAATTGAATTTTTTTCTAGAATAGCACTTCCTATTAGTTTTTTGTAGTGCAATTGTAAAAATTAATATAGACACCTCAATATGAGGAAGCTTTTACAAATTTTAAAGTGCTTGTAACAAAAACACCTATTCTTATCATTTTAGATCCAAATGGTAATTTTAAAGTATGGATTGATGCTTCAAAGGAATGATATGGAGGCATATTGATTCAAGATGGCAAGGTTATGGCATATTTAAGGGGTATCATAAGATGATGTACCCAGATCAGAAATGAAATAAGTAGAAGGAACTGTAATTCAAGAACTAACTTCTACAATAGTTGACCTAGTCATCAAAGAGTTGAAGAAGCTTCCACCACCTACCTTTTTAGGTGAGAAATCAAGTGATACAAATGATGCATGCATAATAATCTTGCAAAAATATTTCAACCTAAACAACATGCCATCAATTGTAAAAATAAGGGTGGAATCTTAATATTTGGTTGGTCTTATAGCATTATGGTGGAATCATCTTTATGACATTAAAGGATATCAACCATTGAACCTAACTTAGTCAATTTTTAAGATAGTTTCATCTAAGATACCATAATGTTAATTATAAAGAGGAAAAACTCACTAATTTTTAGCTTCTAAAGTAAGAAAAAATGTATTTTGTTGAATATATGGACACGTTTATAAATATTCTATGTCATGTAAACAATATACATGACGAAAAAACCAAGATCACTAAGTTCAAACTTAGGCTCAAGGAAATATTGATGCATGATATCAAAATGACAAACCCAAGGACTTTGGCAATAGTGATTAAATTAGCCTATAGGGTTGAATGATAAGGTAGGAATATAAATCAAATATGAAATAATTCAAATTTAAAACTCTTTCTCCTATGAATAAAGACTTATAAAATTGAGATCAAAATCATAGATTTTATAATAATAATAATAATAATAATAATAATAATAATAATAATAATAATAATAATAATAATAATAATAATAATAATAAGAAAAAAAAAAAAAATCTAATCAGAAAAGAAATTTCAAGTCCCAAGGATCGTCTAAATTTGGTTCTTTAAAGAAGGAATAACATTAAATAAACCAATGTGGACCTTCCATAGGTGATAATATTATTCTAGTAGCATCATCTAGACCTATTATCTATTGAGATTGTGCTGACAACCAATATAAAAAGGATAATACCAAACTAAAATTGAGTTATTCAGCTAATCACATGGTATATGTTGCTATTGATAATTGAAATTTTGACTTTTAAGCCACTCTAATTGGAATTATAGGTACTATAAATGGGTTTTTTCCTATTCCTTTTAATTGATTCAAGTGTAACTGATTATTTTCTAACTCTTTTTACTAATAAACAATTTAAATTAAACCTATTTTGATAAGAGAATGTTGGGAGGTTCAGTTCGGTACCAAAAAAAAGGTACCTATTTGTGAATGCTTAGAATAACTTGAATATGATTTTATTGTCTTCTAGAACAAGGTGAGTCTATTTATCATACCTTTTTGACACTATGATCTCATTCTTGGAGTGGATTGGTTATAATAACAGTGAGATATACTTGATTGTGGGGGAAAAAGAGTGCAGTTTATTAATGATCATGGGAAACTTGTAAAAATGCAAGGTATTCAAGGTTTAGAAAGGCAAAAACACAATCAACCTGGTAGATTAAAAGGGCCACTAAGAAGGGCTACAAGATTTATGCAGTCCAATTTTAAAAAATACAAAAAAAAAGGAACTAGTTCATGTGGATTTTCCTACTTTGAAAGAGTTCATGGATGTGTTTCCAGAGAATCTACCTCGTTTACCACCGAATTATGAATTTGATTTTTCCATTTATATAATTCTCGCATCTGCCCCTACATATAAATTTATTTAGCGCATGATTGTGGCTAACCAATAGGAATTAAATGTACAAATTTAAAAACTTTTGGATAGTGGAAGCATCTAGCCAAATTTATCTCCTTGGTATGCTTTGGTATTCTTGGTTAAGAAGAGATATGGTACATTGAGAATTTGCATTGATTATCACTTTCTTGGTAAAGATAAAAATTAGAAATTGAAATCCTTTACCAGAGTTAGATGATTTATTTAACCAAATAAAATGTGCTTCAATCTTATTGAAAATTAATTTAATATCAATATACCATCAATTGAGAATCAAGAGGACATTCATAAAATAGCCTTTAGTACTGAGTATAGACAATATGAGTTCATGATACTAGCATTTGGCTTTACTAATGCTCCTAAAACCTTTATGAACCTTATGAATAGTGTGTGTAGAGACTTTTTAGATATTTTTTTGATAGTATCTATTGATGATATTATCATTTACTCTAAGAATGCGACTCATAATAATCAACAACTTTATCTAGTCTGGCAAATACTTAGACAACATAATTTGTATGGAAAACACTCCAAATGTGCATTTTATGAATCTAAAATTCATTACTTGAGCCACATTATTTATAAGGATGGGATTATTGTAGATCCATAAAAGATAAAATCTATATAAAATTGGTTTGCTTCTAAAAACATACATGAAATACATAGATTCATGGGCTTGGCTAGTTATTATTGACGATTAATTGAATTTTTTTCTAACATAGCACTTCTTATCAGTCTTTTGTAGTGCAAATGTAAAAAAATCATATAGACACCTCAATATGAGGAAGCTCTTACAAATTTGAAAGTGATTCTAACAACAACACCTATTCTTATCATTTTAGATCCAAATGGCAATTTTAAAGTATGGCTTGATGCTTCTAAGGAAGCATATGGAGGCATATTGACTCAAGATGGCAAGATTATGGCTTATGGGTCACAAAAGCTCAAATAACACAAAAATTACTATCTCACACATGATATGGAGCTTGTTATCATTGTCCATATAGTTCAACAATACAAATATTTTCTTCTAAGAAATGCTTTGAATGTGAAGTCTGATCACTGAAACCTTGAGTACTTGTTCTCTGAAGATGATCTAAATATGCATTACCATAAATGGCTAAAATTTTTAAGTAATTTTGACATGGACGTATCATATATCAAGGGTAAGGAGAATTATATTGCTAATGCGTTCATTAGATACACATATCTTGTTGTTTTATCAGTTCTATAAATAAAATTTAAAAGTATTGTGTTAGAGTAGTAACTTATTGATGAATTATGTTATGATAAAAGTGTAGATTTGATTGATGAGCTTATAGTAAATAAATTTGTTGATTTTTTTTGTTGAAATAGATGACCTTGTAAGACATAAAAAAAAATTTATGTACCCAAGTTGGATGACTTAAAAAAATGTGTTAAAATAAGTGCATACAACACCTTATTAATCTAATTTAAGTGTCACAAAGATGATACATGACTTGAGAATGCTCTTCTTTTCTCCTAGATTGAAGCATGGCATCATTGATTTTTTCGTGAAATACTTGAAATGCTAGCAAATTAATGTTGAGGATTACCATCTAATAAGAATGTTGTAACCTCATGATATTCTAAAATAAAACTATGCTATAATATCACTTAAATTTATGTTGGAGTTAAGTAAATCATGCAAACATGATAAAATACTTGTGGTAATTAATAAAGCCGCTAAAGTTAGTCACGTGGTTGGTAGAAATTTAATGAATGAGGATATGTTGTGCATATATTTTATGGACAATAAAAATAAATTGGAAGATTATCTCTTTTAAGTTGAGTTTCCGTATAATAATTTTATCATTTTGCATTAAAGATGGTACCTTTTGAAGTTTTATATAGATGTAAGTGAAGTGCAAAAATCCTCTTGGTTCAGATAACCTAGAAAATAGGATTGTTATTATGCCTAATTTTCTACTCAAATATGAGAAATATATGGAATTAATAAAGTATAATATGAAAGTGGTATTGGATTGATAAAAGAGTTATGTTGATCAAAAGAGGACTCTATATTAATTCATCATGGGTGAGAATGTTTTTATGCATGTTACACCATAGAAAAGCATAATAAAATTTGTTAAAACTTCCATAATAACTATATGTTTTATTAGACCATTTGACATTGTGGAGAATATTGGTTAGGTTACTTAACAAATGGCTCTTGATCTTTATCTATTAGGGATTAATGTTGTATTTCATATTTATTTGTTAAGAAAATATATAACTGATCCATCTCATGTTTTGAATTAAAATAATTTATAGGTTAGAATAATTTAATCCTAGACCATCATAGAATTAAGTTGTGAAATAGAGACATAATAGATTTTGGTTGAACGAGACCTATTGATCCAAAAATGTGTTACATGAAAAGATGCACATATTTTCAGTAATTATTATGCATAGACATTTGACAAATCACTAGGATGGATCTCATTCAAGGTGGAAGGATGTTATGACCTTGCCATTTTATGATCTGATAAACTATTTAAAAAAATATTATTATTGATATATATTTTCTTTACTTAAGTTGGATTATGTGGTTGGACTTGATGTAGTGATATTTTGATTACAAGTTGATGATTTGATATATTTTAAATTTGCACTTGATTTTGTAGATTACTATTTTAATTAATATTTTATTATAGTTCTATAATTATTTATCGGTTATTTGAATAGGTACTACTAATATACTCTATGGTTGTAGGTACCATCATATGAGCTAGGCTGATGTTGGCATTGGTACATTGGGGTACCAAAGTGGGTTTTGGATAGTTGAAAGAGTTTTGATAGGTATCCATATTTTTTTATTATTTCCACACCATTGAACAATCTTGATTTATCTGTTTATTATGTCATTGTGTTGACATTTTTACTTTATCACATTTCATTTTACCTACTATTTTGGACTATTATATATTTTCACATGATTGACATGGATTCAATTTTATTCTATTATTATGGTTTCAAATTTTCACAACAAACTCCTCCTTTTGCCTCCATCAATAATTTGCCACTCCTTTTTATGTAAACTTTGATTTCTTTGACATAGACTCCCTAAGACTTACCTAGACCTACCCATGGCACAACCCTCATGGAATATTACCTAGAATACTTGGTAAATGTTGATGGCATGGTTATTTATTTTGATGGCATTAACATTTGAAATTTGTTTTAAATTGTTAATTTTTTTATTAAGTTTATTTATAATTTTTTGATTGCTTATTATTTCATAGCTTTAATTTTTTGGATGGTCATTTATGGCCATTGTATTAATAGAATTTTTCATGGTGGTTGCTTTGGGAAGGGTTTGATGGTATTAGAGGAGGTTTTATCTCTCCTCACATTGAATGCATTAATTGAATGGGGTATGGGGATTTTGATGGAAGGAATGTGGAGTTAGTCAGTGGGTGAAAGAATTGGATTGGAGTAGAAAGATGGGTAAAATTGGAAGAAAGAAAAGGGAGGTGCTCAAATTATCTTTAACATAGGCTTGAATGGTGTTTTGGACCACTATGTGGACAAAAAACATTTATTTGTTTAGGTTTTAACATTGATAGCCTTTTGTGTTTTATTTCTCCTTTTGCATTTTTGCGTAAGCATTTTGGGTTACATCTGGTTAATCTTTATTTTATAGAAAATATTGAAAAAGGATGGAGGCTATAAACATAATCATAAGTCTTAGGACTTTTGGATGAGTATCTAGTGATCAATATGGCTCCATATTCTCATTTTGCATGTAAATTTGCAAATAGGTTAAATATGTTATCGAGTTTTATATATAGTTATTTACTCAAATGAATCTTGGCATGTATGAATCTTATCATTTATATCTTCATGTTTTTATTCTTTATTTACATGATTGATTTTGTGCATTTTTAAAGCTCTATGGGTTTAAGATATTATTTCACTTAGTTGGGTTGTTAACTCTATTATATTTAAGAATAGATTAAGGGTTTTATTGTTTTTACTTGTGTGTGTTCTGTACTCCATTTTAGGTGATTTCCATGTGTTTTAACTCAATAGTCTATCTCTAAAGGTTTCAAAACATTATTTGTATGTATACATTTGTGTTCTTATAGTCTATTCAAATTGGTATATATTTTTAATGGGTTTTGGCCCTTGTTAAAGAGACTATATATATTTGTTTCATTTGTATCTATTCTATAAATTATTGGTGTCTTTTATAACAAAAATGCTAAGTTTTATTTATTGACATTAGTCTCCTAGAATGTATTCCTATCTGGATTATTTTATACAATGAGTCATGATACTTTTTTTGTAGTTGCATGCTAATGCATTTTAAAGTTTGTAAAATTCTTAGAAATTCTTTGGGGGTTTATTTAATATTTGATGATTGTGTTTTCAATGTATGTGAGTCATGGGTTATTTTTAGGCTGAGTTGTAGGTTATATTGATAGATTCTTAAAGCAAGTTATTAAACTGGGTTCATGGATAAAATTATCCAGGCACCATCTATGTGAATACTTGTTGAGTTAGGATTTTGGGTTTAAGTTAGAATCAATGATGGTTATTTGATAAATCATTGACTAATTTTTATATATAAAAATTGTGGGTTCTTTGGAACGAAGTGTTGAACTAAGGTTTTATATCTACTATGTGGTTATTATATCATTTGAAGAATCAATGATTATATATATATATATATATATATATATATATATATATATATATATATATATATATATATATATATATATATATATATATATATATATATATATATATATTTGTGTGTGTCTTTTGATGTCCCTCTGTGTATCATTTGAATAGAATGATTTAGGTGCTTGTGCTGTGGGGAATGTCTATCTGTCTTCTTTTGGAGATTTTCCTCTGTGTTATGTAATGTCCTACCTCTGTTAATTTTTAACGTGGATATTTGTGTTTTTATTATGTTGGAATCTTGGTGAAATTCATGGTGAAGTATGTTAGAATTTCATATATAAGTATACGTATATGCATATAAGTATATACGTATCTACATATATATGTAGGGTTTGATTTTAGAGCCTATAAGTGTTTTATTGCATGGCATAAATGATTTTTAATTCAATTTAATGATTAGGTGGATTCAATCAGCTTGAGATACCTCATGATGATCTCATGAAAATGATGGATCGATTTTGGAATTGCAATCAATTATATTATGAATGATTAAAGGAATTATGAAATATTATTTGGGATTATTTTATGAATGACTTAAATGAATGGCTTAATTGGTTCTTATGATTACTTGGTTGTGGCTTGGCTATGTATAACTATTGACTTATGTATTGTTCTTTCTATTTTATTATATGATTGCAAGAAGTGTATCTTTGTTTGATCACCATTCTCAAATCAGACCTAAATAACTAAGCATTGGTTGATATGCTTATATACCTAGGTTATGATTTTATAGTCAAGACAACTTATGCTAACTAAATACTTTATATGAAAAGAGTTGGGTGCACACGATTTTTAGGTATTTTGAGATAAAACCTTAAACATAAATGATGAATTAAATTTAATGTGTTGTAAATAATAATATTTTAGTATATTTAAACCATTTCATATGTAAATTTTATATAGGGATTCTTCATATCCCTTTTTTTAAATCAGACATGACCCCAAGGTGGTAGTTGCATGCAAAGGGATATTGTACTTATAAAATGGTGTCAATGTTTTTCTATCGAGATATGTTACACAAATAATTGAATATATATATATATATATATATATATATAATCTGTGTGTGTGTGTGTGTGTGTGTGTGTGTATATAAAGTACAAAATAATTTAATATATCTGAATAGTTCTTAAAATTGGATGAAGAATCACATATTCTCTCTTGGGGATTGTTTTAATTCATATTTGTAATTGTGTCTTTTCAATGTAATAAATCATACCCATTCACATGCACTAAACATCCAAAATTTCTTATTAGTGGCCCCTATACCCTATATTTAGAAAGAAAAATTCTCAATAATTCGACTATGTTTTCAACAAAAGGAAAATACTTGTTATTTTTTGTATTGTGTCCTTCAACTTCTTATTAATTATTTTGTAATTGATTTACTAATGTCCAAAGAGGGTTTCCAACTATTATTTAATGTAGATTTCATAGTTTTTCAGTTAATGTGCCAAAATTTGTATGGTTTGAAGTGTTTATCTTGTCTCAATATCTCACTTTACTTCATTTCTAAATTGATTATATGTATTCCAATTCGTTCTGGCCTGGACGTATGCATTTTTAGTTTTTAAAGGTAAGTCTTGAAATTCCATTCTAGATTCTAAATTTTGATTCATTTTCTTAAGACTCGCATTTGATTTTATAGTTGATTGGGTGATAAATTCTAAAATTTTTACATCTCCAAAGTTATACTTTTGTAGCCCCATAATATATAGTGTTCTATTACCCATTGTAATATGTTCTTAATCTAGTTTCCATCTAAGGTTTAGAGGAATGATTATAAAGTGAAATCTAGTTTTCATAGACAAAACACAAATACAAATCACCGCAAGTCTATTTCCATCAAATATAATAATTTTTTTGTTTACAAAACTATTTCCCAGGAATATAATAAATTTCAAATGTTAACACCAATTCTATGCTCGGGGTCACTTTTCAGTAATGTTCATCTTAGAAAATTTGGTCTACCTCCTAATGTAATTTCTTTCAAAGCCCATTGTATGGTAAAATACTCTTTTATGTCATGTTATTTAGCTCTCAAGGAGGTACATTTAGCTGTAAGTTGAAATTATGGTGCCTTACTTACTCAATTAGTCTATGCATTGACTAGTTAAAAATTTAATATGTTATTAGTCCCAATGGAATACTTATGTGGTAATTTTGATTTATCTTGATATTAAATTTTATTGTTTTGAGAAATCAGATTTTATTATTTTAATTGCTTTGAAGAATGTAATTTTTTTAATATTTAATTTGCATATTTTTTAACCAATAATATATAATTTTTTCTTTATATTGATTGGTTTAAAACTTTTTATGTTATTGAAAAATTAATGTTGTTCAAAGCAATCCAAAAAGATGAGAAAAATTACATGTTAATTCCTATATTGATTCTACTTTAATTCCAAAAATAGAATCTTGTTGCAGTCAATTATCAACTTTAAAGTTGACTGTTAATATTTCACAATTTTTATTTGTTTATGCATTGGTCGTTACATGTTATAATGAATGTTCACCTCTCGGCACCCTTCAACAATATAAGACACTTTTCTCTTTAAAAATATTAATCTATTGAGTTAGATCAAGTTGATTATGTATGCACCACATGGATATTAATTAATATTCATAAATAAATAAATAACATGGCTACATTCTTAGAGGTTATGTAGTTTTCCTATATTCTATTTGCACTTTGATTTGAGCCTTAATATGATTCAGTTGAGATTAAGCTAGTTGGATTAGCATGATTATTGTACAATATGATTTTAAAAAACATAACTCACCTATGAAAAAATATTAACATAATGAAAATAAATTTATATGTGATTAAATACATGGCCTTGATTAACTCTTGTTGCTGTAGACTTTTGTCATATTAAGTTTTTTCTACATAGTCTAGTTATCTTCCCTATGTTTAATAAGGGTTCTTAGTGGAAAATAATAGCACATGCATGAGGATTTTGGGACATGTCTATTTTACACCTATATAAGGAACCTTTATATGTGATTTTTGGCTAATGCTAGAATGCTTAATGTGAGAATTAGATAATGCTCTTTTTCTTGACTTTCCTTATGTGAGAATTATTTATTTTAGGTTATGATATTTCACTCTACAAGTTATTCATTTATGATTCATTATTTAATTTATCATAGAGTAATCTTACATGGTATCATAACTATTATGACAATCATTTTCTATTCAAATCTTTTTGAGAACCTTACTATGCATTCTTTCTTCTTTTTTTTTCCTAATTTTAGTTTCCAACAATTTAAAGAAATTTCTCAAAAATCCATATATATATAGTTATATTTAGTTTCTATAGATAAAAAAATAGTGCCTTTGGATTAAGAGGGTTACAAAACCCTAGGATTGGTTGTAAACACAACCTAGTTTTGTGACATCCATTTTTGACAGTTTTTTGATAATTTTAGGGGGGTTCCTTATTTTCATGCCTTTCTATGCCAATGGACTCTTCAAATTAGAAAATGTGGTTTCTATATTTTTCTATTTTTTCTTGATTAAAAAGTGGGTTCTTATCATTTTTGGTGGTCTATGAAAAAATAAACACTTAGATATTTTATGATCTTCTCATCCTCTAGCTACACCTATATGAACTCTTTACTTACAATCCCAAGAGGGGATGATTGACTAGAATTATATCACTCGCTTATGTTTCTTCCCAAACATTTTTACCTTTGTGATTTTGTGGGGCAGTCAATCAATCCTACTAAACACAGTGATGGGTCACCAACATGAATGAATTTGTATGGATTCACATATCTTCTTGTACATGTGCCATCTAGTTTTCCTATCTTATAAAAACTTATAATGCATGAATTTGTGTGACTTTACATACGTAGATGATATGTTCATCCTATACTTGTGAAAACCTATGATGTGTGACGTCATATGCGTATGCCTACATAGGTCATCTAGTCATCTCAACTTTGCATGTAACATACCAAGCATGCCTATATTACTATTGTGGGCCACCTCCATCATGCAATTATGGTATATAACTTAAAAATTTTATGGGAATAGAATCCTCCTCCTTTTAAGTGTGTACGATCATCAAATTTAATGCCATCAAGGTCGACACTATTTATTTTAAAAATAGTGTCATTTTAAAAAAGATTTCACTTCCACATCAATCAAGGTCACATCAAAGTTAGATGGCGAACACTCAAAAAATTATTTAGCCACTATTCAAATGGGAAATTATCCCTTAGTCATTCCCAACACATGGGACCTTAACATTTCCTTGGAATAATTTTTCACAACTATTTGCATACAAAAAATTTCTCAAATTTATGCATCCTATTTTTTCCAACACTATTTCCATTCAATCTTCATATGAGATAAGACATTCAAATGGTCATAAGTTTTGATTAGTAATTCAAATTTGAGTGTCATATTTTTTAAAATTAATTGCTTATTTATGCTCTATGCATCGATTGTGTTTTTGGTCCCTATAGAGATCACTTCAAACTAACTATTGTACACTTTTTAATGCATTATTGGATGAGTCTAACATCCTTATATTTATTTCATACCTACACACAAATTACTGCATACACATTTTCTATTTTTTCTTATTCTATATTTGTACACTTGTATTTTAAACTTAAGCAGATTTAATATGATAGTTCTAAGGGTGTACTTTGCTTATTTGTAATTTTTAAAATATTTTTTCTTTAATTTTTGAAATAATATTTTTTATTACATCATAGAAAATTATTGGTTGTTTCCTCCTCTTACGGCATTCAATTATCATGAATGGAAAATTAACATGGTACTTGCTCTAAGAAAATAAGGATTCTATAGGATTTATATGAACAAGGAAACTAAACCTATAGTAGACATAAATAAAATTAAATATTTTAATAAATTTTATCAAGCACATGCATATCTTATTTTTTCTATTTATCTAAATTTATATTTTCACATTGAATCTACTAAAACACCAAATGATATATGAACCATAGTGGAAAAACTCTTTAGGAAGTAAGATGTGATGAGAGGTCATGAATTAGAGAATGAACACATAAGTTTGAGCCCAATGACTTTGACACAATATATGACTTATTCACTAAGATTAAATATTTGTGGTTGTAGTTAAAAGAATTTGTAATAGAAAGAAATATTATCAACTTGATCTATTTATACTCTCTGAATCAGGTCTAAACTATTCTATATTTGTATCCACTTTCCATGAAACAAAAAGTCCTCTTGGAATTACGTGGGAGAAACCTTATTTAGATACCTTTGTTACCTAATTAACTCATGAGAAATAAAATTTGATATAGATGAGAATAATGAAGTACTCAAAATCTTAAGTAGTCTTTGATAAGAAATAGAAGGCTTTGAATAATAAAGATAAAAAAACAAAATGAAAAGGATCAATATAAGGATGCAAATCCTCCCACCTACAAATTCAACCATGAGACCTATTCTTATAGTTTTAAACCTAATAAATATTTGATAAAATGTGGTTTTTCTAGGAAGGCATGATGAAATCAAATATTTGAATAAATAGATTAACCAAATAACTAAGACGCTCAAGAAACACAACATGAATATCCCTGATTCTACCAATCAACACTTATCAACCAATCAATCCTCTAAGGAAAATGACCATGGGACCATGGTAAATAAAATTCTAAGAATAATGGTAAGGATAAATAAAACATAAAGTTCCTAGTTGTTGCTTTATCTCAAACTCCTAAATGGATTAATGACTCTTGTGTTTTACATCACATGGTTTCTTCACAAATTGAATTTAGTTTCTTGAAACCATGTGACATGTCCTCTATATCACTAGGTAACAACACTTATAAAATAATTCTTGGTAGAGGGATCATTGAAGTTAGTGGTGGAACATTCAATAATATCTAAGTTTTTTCCCACTTTTAACTAATCTCCTATCAGTTTACTAGATCACTTACCTTAGTCTAGGCTTGTGACTTGAGTTCATTCCAGATTTAGTGTATGTTATAGAGTTTCATAATCGTACTACATTGGTAATGGGAATGATAGATCATCAAGCTATGCTATATAAATTCTCACACTTTTATCCTACATCTCTTATCAATTTTTTTATTCAAACTCACGTAAACTTGATGACATTTCTCAGCCTAAGCACAATTTTGATACTGATGACTCTTCCTCTAGAGATGATTATAGTAGTGATTGGTAAATACCTTCTCCATATATTTTCACTTTAAAAATATTAAGGATTAATTTACTTATTTGGAATAAATAAAAAATTCATTTGAAACAAATCCACATAATAATAATAATAATAATAATAATAATAATAATAATAATAATAATAATAATAATAATAATAATAATAATAATAATAATAATAAAGATGTAGAAAGAAAAAAAAATAAACATGCAAAAAAAGAAGACAAGATTTAACATGGTTCACCCAATATAGGCTATATCAACCAAGAAACACTATTTAAATTTTTTTTACAAGCCATAACATTGCAATCCACACTTAGATTTATCTTCTCACAATTTCAATGCACAAATATTGTTTAAAGTTACACTCAACAAACACTCATAAATTTAGACCCAAATTCACACACTATGTTCTTTCTTATCAAACCCTTGTTTTCATGATGTATTACCTATGAAATATCCATATATACATAATACATCCACAAAGCTATATTAAAAAAAAATGGGTACCAAAACCATGGTCAAAATAAACCCAAAATGGTTTCCCATTAAAAGGGGTCCAAAAAATACATATAGAGTGTATAGCAAATTTGAAGTGTATAGTATTTGAAATACATTTTAATTTAGAAATAGGCTCCACAACATAATATTCTAAATAAAATGACCCTTGGTCCACTTCAAACATTACAACAAATAGGTATACTCATCTAGGATAGATTAGACACTAGGCATTCTATTCCATAGTCTTTAGGCAATCCCTAATCTTTTATTGCCTCTACTTATATTTCACCATTATTGTATATACTAGTTTTTCCTCCTACCTTACATGAGGAGAATTACTAATTGGATAGGAATCACACATTGGTTAAAGATCTATTAGGCACTTCATGGACTCATTCACTATTTAGGGTTGATCATCTCTTTATTACATCTACTTATGAGCTGGAGTCACTACATGGCACTCCATTATAAGACACATAACGGTTTCAGATAGCTTTATATAATATTAGGTAATTTTATCCCTAACTTAATTTATTCTCCCTATTGTATAGGATTTTTATTCCTACTAGTTTTCTCATTTAACTTGTTTTATGGAATTTTCATTATGCTTGTATACCACATCAGGGTTCATTATTGGGAACCTATTCCTATATGCACATAATCAATGCTTAAGGGGGGTAGGGGAGGGGGTTATTGGTGTATATTTTTTCCCCATTATTTTTTATCTACATGGTCTATTTATCTTGTTGAGGTTTAATAAAGGGCTTTATTAGAAAATAATGCCACATGCATGAGGATGTTGGGACATGTCCATTTTATAATTATGTAAGGAACATTCCTCTATATTTTTTGGCTAATGATTAAATGATTAATGACAAATATCAATAATTTTATTTTCCATGTGATTCCTTCTATGAGGTTTTTTTCTTTCAAGTTATAATATTTCACTCTACAAGTTCTTCTTGCAAGATTCACTATTTAGTTGATCATGGTGCAATATGACAACTCTATCCATGTAAAGGAAAAAATAGCACAAATTTTTTAAACATAATCAATGAAAAATGAATAAATATTTTTGTATTTTATTAGTTAAAAAAGCTTTCAATTATGTATTGAAAATGTTTAAATAAACATGAGATTTTTCTTCCCATCCTCTTTATTAATATTTGTCCAAATCTGATCCATGCATTTTTTTACTGCTATAGAAGTTATTCTCTACTGACATTTTCAAAGACCTTTCTAATTTTTTATTCTTGTATCTTCCACCATTGAGGAGCAACATCCATAAAATTCATATTCAATATATGTTTTGAACCCAGAATTACATAATTTGAAAAAAAATAAAACAACAATGTGAATACAATTAAGTAATGAATACTACCCACTTTACTATTTTTTCCTCAATGCCTATCACCCCATAGGTACTTGAAACCTTGCACCTTTATTATAAATAGAATTTTTTGTGAATATATTATACCACATTTATTCACTTCAATAATGAATATTAGATATTGATTTAGTGTTGTAGTTCCCAATAGTTGTGTTAGAACACTACGGAACAATTGTATTGTAGAACTAGACTATCTTCATTATTCTTCTTCACATCTAATTTTATTAAAAATTAAGAAATAGTAAAATAGTATTTTTTGGGACATATATTGTTCACTCAGTTAAAAACTAACCATATGTATAAAACATTAATTAGATGAATAATAGTGTCACTATGAATGGTCTTCATAGTATTCAAGATGCTAACATTCATTATTGTTAGCAAAAAAAGGTAGATACTTTAGCTTTTAATTTTCTTGAGTATTAAATTCCTATCAATGTAATAATGTTGGCAACCTCAATTTTACAAAAGTTATTCACATAGACAACATTCCAATTAATAAGTATTCTTATAGTCATGTGTTCGACGTAATTTTCACATAGCTAAGAATATATTTTAATCTATTTTTCAAGGTGTAGCATAGTAATTTCTTTAACTTATAATAAAAGCAAATTATTTTGAAATATATAACTTATATAATAAATTTTAAGCACTATTTAATTACCAATCAGCTTAAAATTAAATAAGATATCAAAATCTATAAATTTTATAGTTCAAGACAATTTTAGTGACATTTAAAACCCAAATTTCTATGCCAATAATATTACATGGAAAAAACTAACTTCTATAATGATACATGCTCTAATTATTGCTTGATCATTCTAGAATATCTATGTGTGTTTAGTAAATTATGTGTAATGGTTGGTAAATAATGTACATATAAATAATCTATAAAGTTTATCTATTTATAAGTGACATTTGAATCTAAATTAAAGTTTTAAATATTAACAGTCGTGTCAACTTCTAACTTTCATGATCTATAAAATTGGAGGGAAGGAGACATAATATTTTAACATAACGTATATTTAAAGTGCAAGGTAAGATAATGGAAAAAGAGGTGCACAATATAAGATAATAAATGTGTAAAAATGTGTATTTTAGAAAGGTGGATGTCAAGAAGGAGGGCATATTTCTCAATTTTAACCATATTAGTTAGTGTAAATAAGTTTACCAAAATAGTTATAAAATAATTCTATATAATGCCATGGGCACACATGGGTAATTTTTAGGTTTATACATTTTTCCCACTTTAATGCATGTGTGCATATATATCAAAGTAAAAATGAAAATATGTATGGATATAAAAAAATTTATATCTAGATGAACATAATATAGGCCAATTCATATGAGAATCAATAATTACCACAACACACATGTGTGTGCACATGGGTGAGTGACATATGCTAATAATATGCTGAGATATGAAAATTGCATAATAACATATGTCATTTTATTTGGTTACATATGTGATTAATAGATGGATGAAATACCTCCAAATTTAGATAAATTATTGAACATAAATCTAAATTGAATTTTAATGACATTTTAATCAATGTTACATAAAACTTTTGAATAGATTTTAATTTTATCTAAATTTGTTAACCCCAAAAAATGTTTTAGATGAATTTCATGCAATAATAACTAAGCAGAGATGAATCATTAGAGAAAGCCTTATTTTTTTAACTCAGAACACAAACAAATGTATCTAAGTGTGAGAGTTGTACAAAAGTATAACTATGCAAGAACTTATTGTGAATACACTTGAATGTTTGTCTGAGGTAAGGTGTGTAAAATAATTAGGATCCAAATAAAGTGAAAACACTAGAAGTGTTATTTGCATGAATAATGTAAAAATAAGATCATTAACTAAATAAATATAACTTAGTGGATCTTAGAGGAAAACTTGGAAAAATGTAAGAGGCCATAAAGCAAGGATAATGGGAAGAAGTCATTTTGAAAACTAGATTATAGTGTTATTAGTTGTAATTCAGAGCAAAGACACATTTTTACATATAAACCATTATTGCATTTGTAAGGGGATAAATTAATTAGTATTATATTAGAAGATATTAAATAATAGGTGATATATTATTGTAATTAATTTTTCATTATTGGAGCTCAAATATATTATCATGACTTATTCATCTCACTATATGAGGCACCATATTATGAATAAATATGAAAAAAAATTGGAAATAACTCAGTATATTGAATCATGATTCATAGATGTAATTTTTTTTCATGCATTTATAACATACATCTATTCTCCTTGATAGATTGTTCATTTTTTAGCTTGACTTAATATTCACCTTTATGATAATTTCTCCATCATCAACCTAAAAATACTATGCACCATATTTATATGTACCTTAAGTATGTGCTTAACTATCAAGGGTTAACTGATGTGACACATAAGAAATAAAAACTTAATAAATTGGCTCAAGTGGCACATGATTGTTTAGGAATGCATAGGAAAAACCCTAACATTTAGGATATATTTTGGGACCTTGTCTCAATTTATGGATGGCGATACCATGTGATAATAATATAAAGGATCTATCAAAAATGCATACAATAGAATTTTGATGAGAAAGAGTTTAAAGAGATAAATACCACATTGTATGATATTTTATTTGTAGAGTTACAAGAGAATGGGCATGCATGACTAACTACATATATCATTTGTTAAAGTAGACATTTAATACAAAGATATGCATGGACAAACAAAAAAATAAAAAATATTTACAACATAAATGACATTTGGACTCAAATATTAGACATGTGGTGGAAGGGATCCATGAAAAGTTTCAAAAATTCTTTTCTAGAAGATCCATAATACCATTTTTGTCGTAAACCATGAAGCTCCTTCATTGCATAAATACCCAAACTGATATGATATTATACTAGGTCATTAATTGTTTGATTATAGAGAGATTAATAGACATTATGCATGGACTAAGGTAAATTTATTAGTGAAGGGATTAAAATTAATATGTGAAGCCGATAATTGAATAACTTTAAGAAATTCAATAAGATGGGCACCTAGCATTATTGAGAGATCAAAATTGTTAAATGTAATAAAGATTAAAAAACATTTTATTATTACTAATTGGAAACTAACATGACCAACACTTACATAGATGGGATGTGTTCTTAATATGAATAAGAGATAGGAAACCAAAATCAATAAATTAGGTCATTACTAAGAGAGCTAACTAAAGGGGTTACTTGGGACCCACTAAATATAAAGGGATATTATGTAGGACATATAAGGACATAAATACTTACTATAACTAAAATTTAAACTTGATCAAACTTTAGTCAAATGTGAAAAAAAATTGGAGGAAGTGTGGACATGAAATTATAAACATGTTTAGGAGACATGTTAGTGAGCATTAGATTTAGAATCAAATAGCTACTTATGTAGAAATGGATCAATTATTAAGAAGTAACATATGTTTAATTAGTCAACCCAATGAGGAAATAACCACATTAGATAAGTTTATGTAATAAGAAACACCATGCAAGGAACACCCAGTGCAAGTATAACAACACAAAAAATAGGCCAAGGAGTTGGAAGGATGGGAACATCACCAAACACTTGTGAGGTGACAAAATATGATTGAAAAGGGAAATATAATCAATGAGACCCAATGTAAAAACTTTACATGGTAATATTACCATATAAACACATATTTTATTAGATGTCAATAAACCTACTAGGATATTGATGATTTGAGTCTAGGGTAGAACATATGCATAATTGTTATATCATCTAAAGATAAAAAGGATTAATTTAAATACAAATAAGGAAATCAAATTTTCAACAACTCCACTTCATCAGTGACATAAATATCATCAAATGTATGATCCATATAGATAACTAGTAGTGGAATATGACCAATTAAGGGAAGTGTTATTTAATGAGTTTGATATTACATAATTTTTTGAAAAAGTTATCTCCACGACAAATAATATAAACCAAGACGTATTAGAGAGAATAACATGGTATGTTGAAATATTTTAAACATTAATATCTAAGTTATCCTATGAGTTATATCCTTTGTACCATTTACAGTTGTTCATATGTTGTTTTATATTTCCTTTTTTATGAGTGATTTCAATAAAGAACTATACATAACTAAGAGAATATTTACAATCCATGTTTAAGGTTATGGTGAATGGGATGAACTAAGGTTATTGAAGGTAATAACATATCACCACGTCACTTTTATACCATGGCACCCTCTAATCTATATACCTCATAGAATCCCACCAAAAACCATACACTTAAATAACCTTTCATTAAATGTCTCACCAAGGTATAAATGTGCACATGAATTAAAAAAGGTTTATGCTATAATTATGAAAGTATATTTTCCAATGGTATAAATGCATTGAAAAAATGAATTTATTTGATTTACCCTTGATACAATAAATTGGGAGGATGTTATCAATTAAAATATGGATGAACCCAAGTAAGAGATTAGATAACCAATGTCATCAAAATCATAATCAATAATATATATGCATTCCTTGGAAAGGGTAACAAATTCTCAAATAATACATGTAAATGGGGTTTTAAATAAATACCCCCTCACCATTCTCATTTATTCCAAGAGAAATTCTAATTTTATTGACTCTCTATTGGTTATATGTGTATGGTTTTTTTTCCATCCTTTTTCTAGTTTTAAGTTAGGGATTTCTAATGGTGAAACATTTCCATACAAAATTAATTGTATTAATGTCAACTTTTTAGTTAGATATTATAGCCTCAAGATAGACATGGTTTTTTAGCCTTGGGTGGATTTGATGTTTTTCTTTGTGCACAATAGATATGAATTCTTAGACCTATTATATGGGTTTTTAAATACATTTAGATGGATTTATCTAAGAATGTATAATAATGCACATTAACATTTCATATTCCAAATCTACATACATCTTAAAAACTCATCATGTAGATAAACTTATCATAAATTTATCCCATAGAATCATTTATTAAGTATTATCTATTCATAAATGCTCCTCAAGCGATTCTATCCAAACAACTAGCATTAAAATAATTTTTGGTCAAGTATGGAGTAGTATCTAAGGAACCAACAAGATATACACCTCACTAAATGAAATACCATCACATTCAAATTCTCCTAGGTATTTCACCACCATACTTTCAACCAAAATTAAAGATAAAAAATATAGTTTAAAAACTCCAACAAACATGAGTCATTCAACCTATTGGCTTAATAGCCCATATTACTCCATAATCTTGCACATCTATAAAACAATATAGATATTGAAGGTTATGAATTGATTGTTGAGAACTGAGAAGCTAACCATTAATTTAAAAATGCCATTTTTATTATTGGTGATCTTATGGATAAACACGATGGTGCAAAAGTTTTATCCAGCTTGGTTTTATACCCTAATTATCACTGGATCGACATTCATGATGCATACATTCCCCAAAATGCCTTTCACACACATGATGGTCACTAGAAGTTTCTAATCATCCATTAAATATTAAAAATTATCATTCCACATTTTCTTCATTAACGAATAAAATATTCCACCCATTTTTGTGGATGTTCATTATAGTCTTATTTGATGACAATTGCATTTATAATAGAATTTAGATGATCGCCTCAAACACCTCACCACTACATTAAAAATTATTTAAAGCATGAATTATTCACAAATTTATCCAAATTTTATTTTAGGTAATATGAGTTTGATTACCTAGGAAATATTAACTTGGTATGTAGTGTTTGTGGAGACCTTACTGAATTTGATGTAATGAAAAACTAGACTAAACCCATGAAACTCAAAGCTCTAGATGGATTTTCTTAGCCTTATGAAGTACTAATTTAAATTTTTAAAATATTATATCAATAATTCTTCCCCATTTATGAATATTCTTATGAAATACTCATTTTTAAGGTTGACACCATCTTAAGAAGCCCATGATTGCATCAAACAATCAATGTACACTACTACAATATTCACCATGCCTGATTTCTATATACAATTTTTTTTTTGAAATTTATGTATATGGCATGTTACTTGGTGATGTGTTGATTAAATGATTTGATCCCATTACCTTCACCAAAAATCCCTTCACTGGGTGAAATTTGGAACATTTCACATATGATAAAGAGATTATTGATATCCTCCATGTAGTCAAAAAACTAGCATCCCTACTGTTATGTCAACACTTTTGCATAGAAATTCACCATCAAAGTCTAAAATATTTTTAGAATCATGGATCTCCTCACCAAATCAATAAAAATGTGTCTTTAAACTCATGAAACTTGATTATGATATCAAATACAAAAAGAGAATGAAAACATAGTCGTGAGTTTAATGTCTCACTAATTTTAAAAATAGACATGATTGTGTGACAAATATGTTACCTTTTACTACTATATAGATGATACTCAGTAGGATTCCTATCACAATAAACCAATGTAGCAATAACTTCATAAATTAACTGTTGATTCTGATAATTAATATCACTATACTTGGGATGTCTAGACCTTACGATATAAATGATAAATTGTATTGATTTTTAGTTCCATGTTCAAATGACATATATCTCATGTGTTGCATGCCTCCACTTTTGTGGTTCATTTAATATTTCTAAAAACCTATGAGTGAGTCTACCATAGCTTTGTATATCCCTAAATAAAGTATGATGTCAAGATATTTTTCATAGAATGTGATACATTCCAATTCCATAAAGGGAAAATAATGGTACCACTCTATCTAATCCAACCACTAAATATTTTGAAATGTCTTTGAATTAAAATATTTCCATAATTAGGAGGTAAATCCATCATTATTTTAATGTTCAATCTCCCTTATAAATAATCTAAATTATATATTCTACCACATCCCTAGAGTGCTTCCAAAATAGACAAAACATTTCTTGAAAAAATATTCTAGCTTCAAAATAGTCTAGCCTCTATTATATCAGATGGAAACTCATATTTTAAAGATATTTTTGGCAATAAATCATCAAATTCTTAAGCACCAATGCAAATATGAGTTCAATCTTTCATCTAAAACTACTACCTAGATGGAGATTATCACTAGATGTTTTAAAATTTATGTCCATTGATTCACTATAGATTAGTAACATCAATGGGTAAAATGGTTACCACTATCATAATGGTGTTATAACACCTACTACCACACCACCACTAATATGACCCCATATGGAATTATTTATGGCCCATATCCACCATAGCATATATAGTATATGCCAATTAGTTCTTAGGTGTAGGTATTTTATATTTCCCAAAACACACAAGACAATCTCCTTCCCCTCCTCAAGGACCATCTCAACTTGGCCCAAAATCACATGAAGTATTTGGATTAATAACACCACTCAAAACAAGAATTTTAATAGGGATAAATTATTTTCCTTAACATATAACCATATAAATATTCCTCTTTAAATATGAAAGTCCAAAATAATTATCCTATTTTTTAGGGTCATATTATGTTCTCCATCAATTCATCCTTGTCACATACAAGTTAGAAATTACACCTTTATCATGTTCTCATTCAAGTTCTCATGTTTCTTTTTTATATAAGGTCCTTGACTAGATAATGTCACCACCCATTAAATGCTTCTATAATATCATCTCTCATTCTATAAAATAAGGCTATCATAAAGAGGTAGTACCATTTTCTTCATAATTATGTCATCATAGATGTGTTAGTAGAATCGCAAGGAATGTGTCCATAAGATGCTAAATGGGAGCTTCTTCTTCAACTCCATTTTCATTTTCCTCACCTCAAGATTTGAAATAAAATATTTTAAGGGGGAGGTAATGCTAGGACCATTCATCCAAACCATTTTATTATAATTTCCATCCCTGATAAAAGGATATAGGTGCATATGCTTTGTAGCATGTCCATTGAGACAATTTTAATAATCCTACATTCATTGGACGTAATAGTTTTTTAGTGACTAATTAGTATGAATAGGTATCTAAACTAGCAAGAGTTAAGCTTTCTCAAAGGAGGATGATCCCTCACAAATGGTAGTGATATTTATATTTTAGTCTTTATCTATTTTACTAATTAGTTTTATCCTTGATAAAAATTATGATGAAAAAATCCTTTAAATTCATTCCACTAATCTACAAATGATAATTTTTTTTATAGGATACTAGGTTAGTTTACCACCAAACTAAAGTATAAACTTCCATCTTCAGATATGCAAAAGTATTATTTTTCACCTTAGTCACTTTATTCACACTAAAATAGAGTTTCATTTACTTCAAAAACATATCTAATATGTTTGCAACTACTTGTCCTTCAAAAGATTTGATCTCTACATTCATTTAAAAATTGAAAGGTTCAAGTTCAATTTTTTTTTGAGATTCACCTTTGTCTTTTTGAGGTTATTTTTCATGTTCTCCACGGACACTTCTCTAATTTTATATTCATCTTCCTATCATTCTTCTTTGTCAAGTGCCTTGACTCTAGCTCAAATTGTTGCATCCATGGAGTCTTGGTTCAAATAATTTTTTTTCGTCTATAGATAATTTATCAAGACTTCGTCAAGCTATCCATGATTGATTCAACATAATTTATTTGAATTTTTTTAATCATGTCTTTTCATTGTTGATTCCACCTTCTTGTAGATATCTTAAAATTACAAGTTAACAATTATTTTTATTATGTTTTCATACAAATCAATCAACATTTAAATAATAACTTTAACATAAATATTCTCTTATATTGAAATGATCTATAAATTCTTAAATGGTAAAATTTTTAGAATTTATAGAATCACACAAAGCTACTATACTCAAAAAAATTCTTTAACATAAATTGATGATTCAATGCATACACTCACCTACAATTAGTTATATTCATTAGTTGAAACTGAGTAATATTAGTTAATAAGTAAAATGTGGATATTTAACAATTCATCAAGACAAATGACACACTTTTTTAATCTAGAAAACCCATTATATGTAGATAAAAACTATTTGAAGAAGTAGTTAATATACATGCATTTTCTTACGGTGAAATGAAAATTCTTATGAGATAAAAAAAATTAAGAAACACATAACTACCTTACTCACAAATCTTTTATCATTGTTTCTTTTCTTCAATCCTTCTTACAAATAAGTCAACACTCAATTGATCCACTAATGCTTCATTCTTCCTACTCCATTCTCTTTATCATGATGAAAGATGTCATTTCATGCACTAAATTATATTAAAATACATAATAATGTGAATAGACACTTTGTCTATTTTTGTTATATACACATAGTTTCCTTAAGGCGAGGCCATGGGTATATAATAACCATCATTTTTGATATTATTTCCCTATTGGAATTAGAGATTACATAAACACCACTTGTAATAAGTAGTGTTTTTTCACACAAGATTATAAAAATCTACTTCAATCTTGTATGATGTTTGAAATTGTTTGTTCCTTTTTTTTTTATGAATGGATTGTACATTGGATCTTTATGGATCACTTATACCTTTAGGGTGGATCACTCTAAAACCATAAAATCATGTGTCTATGGGAAAAATAAGGAAAGGGATTATATTATACGAAGGATCATTTTTTAAAATAGGATAAGTACGTTGAGTATCAATATAGTGAAATAAAAATAAATCTTGTATCATATTTAGATTGCATCATGATTCAGCTTATTTTTACACGGAATCCAGGTAAATTACATTAAAAATTTAAGGGTATTTTAAAAAATATATATTTTTTAAATATTGTATCAAAGTAACATTCTTTAATTATCACAATTAAAAATTTATAAGATAACATTAAATAGATTTCTTGAACAATACGTTATAATAAACATTAAAAATAAATTTTTAACATCACAATTAATAATCAAAAATTTAAAAGATAAAATATTTATATAAAAAATTGTTAAATAAGTTAAAAAACCACCTAAAGCATAGAAATGGAAAAGGAAATAAAAATACAAATAAACCATCAAAATTCAACAATTTTTATTATAATTTTTGAAGGTAAAGATTAAACTTTAAGATAGCTTAGTATCCATCTTAAATTCACCTAAAAAAAAAGAAAAATGACTATAATAAAATAATAAATACAAAAGGCCAATAAAAATCCAACAATTTTTAATAAGAAAACATTGAATGGAAGGAATAAATCTTAGGATAGCTTGTTCTCAATCCTAAATATTTAACCCGTGAGCGCTCTTCCCTTTCTATGTTTAAATGAAAAGTGAATGTTATTTTGTCATTCTCTATCATACTCTAATAATAATAATAATAATAATAATAATAATAATAATAATTTTTTTTGATACATTAATAATAATAATGAAATATTATTATTAATTTTATTTATATTATAATTTTTTTTAATCATGTTTTTAATATTTAATAAGAGAAAATAAGATAAAAATATTAATATTAATAAATTATTAGAATTCCTTTATAAATTGAGAAATACAATATAAAAGTAAAAAATAAGAAGTGAGGAATAATAATTATATCAGCAACTTCAATAAACTCAAATATTAAAAAGAATGTGTAATCAAAAAAAAAACACACACACACACACACATTATTAAAATAAAATATACAAAATGTAATTGACATATTTTTATCTTTTAATTTAAATTTAAGCTATATATATATGAATCGATTTATACATTTTTGTAATTATTTATATACATTCATAAAGATTAAATTTGATGATCATATAATTATATTAAAAAAATTTAATTATAAAATAAAATAATATATTTTTAAAATAATATTAAACAAATCATCAAAAATTATAATCAATTTTATATATATATAACTAAAAAAGATTGTAAATTTAAATCTACAACATCCATCTACCTAATCTATTGAATTTAATAGCCATCCCATCAATATTACAAGCTTCTCAATTACTATCTGTAATTATGTATTTTATTATAATTTCCTTATCAAACAAATATGTAAATTTAAATCAACAACATCCATCAACCTAATCCATTGAATTTAATATCCATCCCATCAATATTCCAAGCTTCTCAATTACTATCTCTAATTCTGTATTTTGTTATAATTTCCTTATCAAGCAAGTGTGTAATAAACTATGCGTAACCAATATGTAATCTTTGTTTTCCTTGGTCGTTCATCAAAGACGTTATGCTTCATGGTTCAGCAAAAAAAAAATCGAAAAGTAACTTGCATTATGATTTGTTTAAATTTCCTTAAATCAGTCTTTGATGTCCATGGTAAGCATGAATTAATCAGCTTCCTCTACTCTAACAAGAATTGAGCTTATAAAATAATGGGATGGCATCGAGGCCAGTGAGAAGTAATGTTACTTTTTTCAATTAATTTTTTTTTTTAATAAATTCATGTCCAAATTTTAATACCTAATCTCCTAATCAACAATTACTAAAATGCAGACGGCATTATTTTTAGACATATCATTAAATAACTATAAGAAAAGTTTTCCAATAAATACTAGTATATTCTTTTCAAAAATTGTAGCAAAAAAAAAATTTACAAATTAATATATAAATAGATATAAAAAAGAAATAAACCAAATGCTAATAAATTTATGAAACATGTTTAAATAAAAAGAACTAAAATATATATGTATTTAACTCAACGTGGAAAAGAAATATATATATATATATATATATATATATATATATATATATATATATATATATATAAAATACATTAAAAAAAAATTAACTTTATATTTAAAACTGTATAAAATGAATATAAACATATTTAAATAATACTTACATCATATTTTAATATTTAAATTTTATATTTTATCATTGGCAAAATACTATGTATTTTAATATTTTTTATTAAATAAAATGAAATAATTAAAAAATAATTCTAATAATATCTTAACTTTATAAATATAAAAAATCTAAAAAAGTTCACACTCACATAAACTAAAAGAAAAGTTCATAACCAATACAAACACAATCTTAAAATTCAAAACTTCCATTAACTTGTAGCGACTTACAAATAAGTTTGCTGTATGAATGTTAAATTAAAGACATTCCATTAACATGGATTCCACCTATTGCATTCACATTTTTCATCTAGAAGATTGAAATGGGAAAAAAAATCATATTATATACACAATTTTAAAATTATATAAAACTTTACTCTTGTACGACTTAGTCTGAGAAGTCTACATCATGTTTAACCCATATCTGCTAATGTTGTTGCTATTCAGGACTGCTTAACCATTTTAAACCTTCATTCAGAATTCCTTATTGTTTAAAAAGAAAAAAAATGCAAATGTCTGTCCACGTTTTCTTCCTAAACTCACATACCTATAAAAAAACCATACCCTGGTGACCACTCCCTCTTAAAATTATCCCACACATTATGTGATGTATACATTTATAATTAAATAAAACTTTAGTGTGGAGCCACTTAGTATGAGAAGTCTACCTCACATTTTAAGCTTTCATTCAGTCTTCTGGTACTGCCCACCAGCATCTCGCAGGTGTACTGGCACCATCTCCATAATTTTGTAAAGAAAAAGAGACAAATTAGAGCGTTATATATGTTGATCATCACGTGATTAGGAATGTTGTTTGTTAGTGTCATAACAAATCTTTACAACATGAATGTTGTTTGTTTGTTGTTTGTTGCGGGTACGGAGATTCGATCTAGTGTAATAGCTTTGTTTGTTCGAATTTCTTGGGTGGAAGGTTCTGCACGATTATCTTGCTAAGTAAATTTATAATAGTCGCATTCAAGATTAATGCACGTTAAAAGTGTTATTGTAAAAGTGATTTTAAATATATCTATTGATGATTAGTATGTAATTTGGAGGCTTCAAAAAAAATTATTTGTATGATTTTGAATGTTAGAGACTTTTGTTGAAATTTTTGGTAAAGAAATTTGTTGCATACAATATGTGGATTTGAATGAATATTTTTAATTTTTAATTGTTTATTCATTTTATAAATTAGTTTTGTAATTTTAAGTTTCTGCAAGTATTTTTGATAATTACTTATTAAATTTTACATTATATTTATCTTTTTAAAAAAAAATTAATTAATTATTGAAACATTTTTCCATTGAAATAGAATTCCATTGATATAGGCTTTAGTATTGTTTTGAATGTAGTAATATTACTCAGTATATTAATTTTGTCTTCTAGAATAATAAAAATACTTCTAGCTTATTCAATTTTTAATTGAAAAATATTTTATATAATAAAATATAATTAATTAATTTTTTTTTTAATTTTATATTATGATATTAAGAATTGAGAAATTTAGTAAACATCAAACAATTTTGATTCAAAACTAACTGTCCACATATTCAATGCTTAAACATCATTTAATAGTCTTAGGGGCATTCAATGTAATAAACATCATTTAATGCTTTTTGTGGCTTTTTCACGATTGTCCTATTCAAATTCAAAATGATACATATTGCTCAAGGTAATTGAGCAAAGTTATTTTTTTCAACAAATGCACTACATTTTCGCAGATTGTTTAACTGGCTATCAAACAGCTACGTTTGTGTTGCTTCACGCCACTATAATTTTCACAGAAACAATTCCATTGATCAGCGTAGATTTGCTATTTCGCATTTAACACCGGGCATGAAAAAATGAAGTAGAATTAATGTTTTTGCGATGTGATTTCATATCACCTTTATTAAATATGTAATGTGTTTCTTTTTCTAAATAATAACGTCATGGATATTAAAAATTACTTTTTAAAGAAACATGCAAGTGGCATCTATTTTCATGACAAATTTGTATGAGGGTTACCATGAAGTTATAGAAATTTTTAGTTATGTTACAAATAATTTATTGCAGATTTATTGTTTTTCTCACATGCCATGAAATTAAAAAAATAAATAATAAATATTTAAAAATAAGTAAAAGATATGATTGATTTTCAGTACACCATGACAAAACGAAATAAAATTGCTTAGTGGATTCATTGGTAGCAGGTTTTTGTCCACTAAGTGGATTCATTAGTAGAATGAGTACCTTATAGTAACAACCCATCTCCAAGGATATGAACCATCATTGTGTGAAATGCTTTCCACATGTCTCTATAAACCTAAGCCCCTCACAAGGGGTGGCAAAGTAGGGCTGAAAACACCATTCCTTGTGCTTAATTTTTTTTTTTTTTAAAACGTTGGTGATAATTAAATCAAATCATTTCAAAGGTTATTTATATTTTCGAAATTTGTATACGGTGAAAGGTAATAATTGACTATATACCCCTAATGTATCACCATTAATAATTTAATTTTCTCATGCCCCATATAAGCAACACCACCATCCCCATTTGTGACGTTTTTCATTCTTTACAGGTGGTGCAAGTTTGGTGAATAGAGTGAAGGTGATGTGGCTATGGCTCTCTCTACTTATTTTGTCTCGTCTACTTGTTCTTGTTATAAATATGAACATACTTATAATTGAGAAGGCCTCTTACTCCAAGACTTCTAGGGAATGGAAAGCAAAGAATTGAGCACAAAACTAGTGAATTTGTGGTAGATAAATTTGCACGTTATATTGACCACGAGACTATAAATTATTTCATACGGATATGAATCAGAAAAATGTGAGTAATGAGAAAAGAAATTGATGAATTGGAGATTAAAGAGATTTCAAAGCTCGTTAAATTTGTCATGTTAGATCCAAAACATACTCTTGCGCATAAGAATGTTTTTGAGGTAGCATAGTCACTAAGATGTGCCAATATGTTCTTCATTGTTTGTTGGAACTCACACCCTGCATATGGAACACTACACTCAATGGCCTTGAGGGACAAGACCATTGGAAATCAATCCTTAGTGTTCTAAGAAAGGTCACCAAGTGTCAATAATTTTTTGACGAAAGACTGGGCATGAATCTACTTAATGATTATATGTGTAATTTTGTAGGTACTGCTTAGATTATGAGGACTTAGATGATAAGGATGATATGTTTTATGGGATGGAGACGAAGCAAGAAATGAAAATGAGGTCCATATGATTGTTGGTGAGAACATGACATAAGAGAATATATAGACTAGATATTTCACAAATCAAATTTTGGCATATATGTGAAACTTAAATGTATTGTTTTTATAGGTGCCTATGTCATTTTCCATCCTTATTAATATTTAAAAATGTAATAATTGGTATCAAGATCGAGAGGTATTGTTTATATATATATATATATATATATATATATATATATATATATATATATATACATTTTTTTTATTGTGATTTTAGTAGGAATGAAAGATTTAATCACTCTACATACATTGCTTGAAGCTTTTTATTATGAAAGATAATAGTGTTTTGTGGGTTATATATCTTCCTTATGGGATGGTTCACTTGCATGCACTACATGATTTTTTGGCATCCTTTAAGCAACCCTGGTTGGTTTATTTCACCCAACTTAAAGATTTATAAATAAAGGGATTAAGAATGATTGCCTATGTGATTTTAGGATTTTATTGAAAACAAGTTAAACACATTAGCTCAATAGAATTAGTTTAGATTTTCATTATAATCCCTTCAAATGTGGAATCTAGTCTTAGCCCTTTGAAAGTGAAATCCATATATTTTTGTATTGATTAGGTCACTTTGTGCACATTGTTTCTAATTCATTGTCAGAAAAAATTGAATACTAACACTAAAAAATGTGGTCATAAGAAAGATGAATAGTAGTGCTAAAAAATTGACACAAATTGAGTTGTGCTTCTTAGAAAATATAAGTGCTATATTAATTTTCTTTCTTTCCATGCAAATAGTTTGGATATATGTATAGAGAAATGTCATTCCTTTAACATAATGTACACACCTTAGATTATGGTAAGGCATATGGATGTCTAGCTTATTTTTTTTTATCTTCAATGACCCTTGTTTCTTATAGCATATATGGTTCACTTTGAACTCACAAATGAGAATTTTTATAGATGAACTATCCAACGGTAGGCAATAATTTTCATTCATTGATATTTATAACTTGATACAATATTTTTGGCTGATGATGATAGATGGGAAAGATCCCCATGTATAATAAAAATGTGCAAAAGGTTTTATGTTTGCAAATATTATCACTTATCTGAATTTTATATTTAATTTGGAATAATATGGTTCTTTTTAAAAATGTTTCTTCCCTTGGATGGATGATATTATATGCCTCTATTTGAAGATAGTGATCTACTTCACAACTAACTTCTTGTTATTGTGTAGATAAACATTTATTTCCTTTATTTCATACATCTATACCTTTTACATTATTAATGTTTTTGATGTTCTTTGGGTTTGTTCATGACTTTATTTTTTTACATTTTATAGTTTATCTTTAATTATATCTACTAAAAAAAATTAATAAAAAAAATTGTATTGACTTTGTTCTGAGTTATATATAATTTTTATTTGTGAAATTTTTATCAAAGTCTTTATAAAGAGGATCAATTAAAAGAAGTGTTGCACATTGTACTTATACCGTGCAACACCCCTGTGCATTCTGAGATACATATTATTAATCATTGTTAACTTGCATTAATCAAAAAAATCCCCTTCCATTAAAATTGTTTTCTATATGTTTAAATAAAAAAGAAAAAAAAAACATAATGTGGATCATTACAAGGAAGTCTATCATTTAGGCAAGTGGGTTGGTTATAGGTGGCGGAATTCTGCGGAGTGGCCACCTGGAGGATCTAACGAAGACCGTGGGGAACTTGTTAGGATTCTTAAGAATCGGAGCTGTAGCTCGCTGTAGGGGAGAGACACCATGGCCTGGGGAAAAGCTCCAACGGGCTAGTACTCTATTTTTGATGGGTACATGGAGCTATCTAAGAAATATCTTGGAGAAGCTAAATTCCGTTGGGGCAAGAAAGTCTGGAGCTCCTTATCTTAGCCAAAATGCAATTTTTTCTTATGGACTCTCTCTTATAATAGGTGTTTGACTTGGGAAAATTTGTGTAGTAGAGGATTCCATGGACCGTCAATTTGCTTGTTGTGCTGCAATAGTGAGGAAAGTTGCAGCCATTTGTTCTTCCAGTGTGAGTTTGCCAAGAAATTATGGCATCAGTGGTGGCAGTTCTGGGGCATCTGCTGCTAGCGCGTTTCTTCCTTGGGTGAGTTTTGGGAGTGCCTCGGAGCTCCTCCTTCCAAAGTGTCCATTCTCCAAGCGGCTTGGGCTGTTGGGCCAACTCTCATCCTTTGGAACCTGTGGATTGAGAGAAACTGACAGCTCTTCCAAAACTGTGTCCTGGAGCTTCGCGTGGTTTGGGTGAAGATTCTTCATGCAGTGGGGGAGACCATTCTAGCCAAGTGCGTCAGTGAAGAGGACTTGTCCCCTGAGGATACTACACGCTTTGCCAATTTGTCTCCTTCTCTCCCCACAACGCTAGCTCTCCTTTTTCCTTCACGTCCCAGGAGAGGATCTAGACTACAAGTGCGACTAGTAGACCATACAGGGAATTGGACATTGCCAAAAGAAGGGGTTATCAAAGTTAATACAGATGGGTCATCAAGGGGGAACCTAGGAGATGCAGGTATTGGAGGCCTTGGGTGAAACAGTGCTGGAGAAATTTGTTTTGTGTTTTCTATTCATAAAGGCCAGCATACGAACAACCTCATGGAGGCCATGGCTATTCTTGAGGTTGTCCGAAAGTGTTGTCAACATGGCTGGGATAGCACATCTTGCGAATCGGACTCTTTAGTGGTGGTGAACTTACTGAGGAAACAGGTGTTTGACAATGTGGATTGGCAGCTTGCTGGGGTTGTCCAGCAAATTTTGCAGTTAGTTTCGCCTTTTGATTCAATTTATTTTAATCACATTCCTCGAGAATGGAATGGTGTGGCGGATGTTCTGGCCAAGTGGTCCTCTGAGTTTGGGCCGCATTGGCTTATTCATGACTTTGATAAGCTCCGGTTGAGTTTGGCTCGGCAGCTAACCCAACTTGTGGAGCAGGATATTCTTCTATAAGCTTCTCATTTCTGAGTCTTTATTAATAAATTTTTACCCCTTTTAGTTTAAAAAAGAAAAAAGAAAAAACTTAATAATAAATGTTATTTCATAAATTTACTTTTTTATTTGCACTGAATCTATATTTTAATCTCTTTTGGATGCACCTCAAATCCCATCCTTGCTGAATAAAATTTTGATTCATCCTTTGAAATATTTTATTATCCATCTTACATTTACTTAGTAAAAAAATTAGTCAAACTATAAAAACCAACAAATATAAAAACTTCATTATAAATTTTTATTTAGAAAATTAAAAATTATGTTAAAATAAACCCAAATATGACTGGAGGATATTACCAAAAAAAAAAAAAAAATCAATGATAATTAGAATATATCCACAAAAAACTTAATCTAACTCTACCACGTTTATAAGCCCTTGCTACCACCCATCTATCTTTAAATATCCTTCACATCTATGAACCAATCATCTCTTTCACCTTTTCTTGCCAAACCTGACCACAAAAACATTAGTTCCTCTTCCTCATGTTTCAATATTTTTCCACATATCAATATATTTAACTACTAGGTAATGGTAGACTGGATCAGTTAGATTGTAGCTTATCAATGATTGGTAATGTTTTTTTTTTTTCTTAATGAGGATAGCAAAAGTGAGATTTTTTTTGTTTTTAAATTTTAGTGTAATTGACTTATAAATAGAGCTACCCTTTCGAAATTAGCTATTAAAAGAATGGCTCACCTATTATTCATTATTATTATTTTAAAAAGAAAAAAATAGTGAATAAAATGTCAACTTCTGAAACACTTTAGAACTCAATAAAGATAGGCTCAATAACAGAATCACAATTATATTTATATATATACACACACACATACACATACACATATACATATACGAATGTCGAAACTAACTCACAAGATGGATGTATGTATATTTATAACATGCGTGATATTACATGAATAATTTAAACCAATAAATTCTTTCATTTTATAAGATAAATAACCGCTTCTAAATAAAGATAAACCCAACAATCATATGGACTAATTCCTTCGTTAAATCTTCTACGCATTATTTTGTTACATTGGATGTGGTTGATTCTTAAGTCTAGTATTTCCTTTTGTATTCCGAGATATTATTCCATGGACCTCCTCTTCTAGTTTTTGTTCTCGACTGGATCATTGATACGTTTGGGATTGACAAACGTTTATTTTTAGTCATAGCTTAGTTCTCTTCCCTTTTTGTCGATGATATCGGATCCCCTTCCTAAACAACTTTTGTCTCGAACGATGTTGTCTTTTCCTTTGCCCTTTTTTTTGGTTTGGCTGGTAGGTATAGAGGTCATATTTTTTCCTGTTTTTTATTATGGAAAGAATTCAATAACAGTCTATGCTATGTTTTACAGGTTAGGGTTTTCGAAGTATATCATATGATAATATTGTACAGAAAATATCAATTAATAAGAATATGTCATTAGGAATTTATATCTATTATTTTGGTTTCATTTTATTAATTGGTAAAATATATATTTTCAATTGGTTTATTATAAAATAAATTGATATTAAAATATGGTAAAATATTTTTTATATTTATATAATAAATTATAGTCGATTTTTAAATATTATTAAATATAATTTTAATAGTTATTAATCTCCTTTTACTTGTTATTAGAATGTTTTAACAAAACTATTATTAATAAAAATAGTAATTTACAAAATGAAAATTGAAAATGTTGGTGAAACACAACAAGCTAGAGTAATCATAGAAAAATAAAATACAACTAAAAAGAAACATCAATACTTTTTCGAAGAATACAAAGCTAGTTTAAAATATGAGAAGTAGATAACAATGTAAACATCATATTTTCCAATTTTGATGCTCATTTATTGTCGTAGATTCAAATTTTTTTTTTAAGGAAATGGAAACAACAATCACCTCAAGATCTCCATTATTATTTTCGACATTTATTTGTTCTTTTGACGAAGGCATTACTTCTTTGTCATCAACTATAACTATAAAAGAGTTAGAAGTCGACCCATCTTAAGATTTTTCCTTCTTGTTCAGAGAAGGTGTAGAGACCTTTTTCCATTTCTTGCCAATTTTATGAAATTCTACTAATTCAGTGATTTTTTTTTCATTTCATACCAACTTATTGAAAATCCAGTTTTTTCCAATCTTCTTTATAGCTATTGATCTTACAAAACAATCCTGAACTAGATGTTAATAAGCATGACACACCAAACATCTGAAAATAAAACTTCATAATCAACAACTTACTCAAATATCACTACTTTCCAAAAATTTAACCAAACTCTTTTTTTTATAAAAAACTACTCATTTCTATTTAAATACAGATCTTGACATAAACAATATATTGTTTATCATAAATTTCAGTAGATACGCACATCATTTTTGCAAAAAAAAATATTATATATATTTAATGTGGCCTCATAAATCGCAGATTATTTTAAATCAAAACTTTGATAAAGATATTCTATCATAATAATTAATTCCAATCACGAAAATTGGATCCTCTTCCTTGCCTAACAGCTTTGTCTAAAAAAAAATTAAATTAAATTAAAAGATAACGAAAAGCTGAATGTTTTTGAATCGGGATAGCTTCATTCAGTGTTGTACTGCTGTGTCAAAGGAGAATGGAACTATTGTACTATAAAAGCAGATTATCTGCCATCTGACTGTATTAAATATTTAAAAAAACGGAAAGTAGTGTGTTCGCTCAAGGAAATTGTCACCAGCACTGCACAACTTTCATGTGATGAAGAATATTGTCACGAATGACGCTCTTCACAGTCTTCGAGATGCCAATTTTCATTACAGCCAGCAAATAGTTTAGGTAAGTACCTTCGCCTTCAACTTTATTCAGTGTCGAATTCCTATCCACCCAATAACGGTGGCGACCTGAATTTTACAGAAGGTATCCATACAGACAACATTCCATTTAATAAATATTCATATCTACATATGTTCGACGTAAATTTCACATAGTTGAGAATCTCCTTTAATCTATTTTTCTAAGATGTAGCATAAAAACAATTTTTTGGAACTTACAAAATAAATTTTACATGAAATATGTAAAATTAAATAAAACAATGAATGTTTCTGGGCATCTTTAATTATTTGAGATTAAAAAATCATTTTATTAGCAAATATAATGATATATTGATGTATTTTACATAAATTTATTAAGATATATATGTTAGTTATAATTATTTATAAATAAAATGTGTTAGTTATGATTATTTAATTATTTATAAATATAGTGCAGTAAAATTTATATATCATTGTGAATAGTTGTTGGTTCAATTGGTGAAGTTGCATAGCTTACAAAGAGCCCCTCAGTGATTAATTCTTGCTGCTAGCAAACTCTGACATGTAAAAAGGGATGAGGTAAAGTTTGTGCCCCGAACGACTTTCGTAGAATGAATACCATTCAATCCTTAATTCTTAACTAAAAATTAATAAATATGATGTGATAATATGATTATTTATTTTAAAAGTATGTATTTTATCTACGTAATTGAAATGACATTTGAATTTGCTCAATTTTTTTTACTCTTCCTTCATTTTCATTTCCCTTGCTCTATTTTAAATTTTTATTTATTTTGAATTTTGATTTTATATATATATATATATATATATATATATGTATGTATGTATGTATGTATGTATGTATGTATGTATGTATGTATGTATGTATGTAGATATATATATGTATATGTATATGTATATGTATATGTATATGTATATGTATATGTATATGTATATGTATATGTATATATATATATATATATATATATATATATATATATATATATATATTGTTATGTTATGTCGGTTTTAATTTTTAATTTAATCTTGTAAGCTTTGACATAAATAAATTATTATTATTTTTATATTTTATATTGTCTACTTTTAAATAATTAAATACTAAATTCTCATGCCATTACAGCGCCCAACTTCCACCCCTAGATTTCATTGTAGGAACATATATCAATGTAATTAATATAATTAAATATAGTATTTGTGACATTTAAACCTTTAAATTATATGCCGAAAATGTTGCATAGAAAACAATAGCATGAGAAATGATACATATTCCAACTATTACTTGATTTCTCTAAAAATGAATGCTTAACAGATTCTCTATAATAATGTATAGATAATGTACATTTAAATGAACTAGACTATTTATTTATTTATAGGTGATATTTAAATTAAAATTAAAATAATATTATTGATCATGTTGACTTCTAACTACTTTCCCCTATAAAGGTTAAAAGAAGGAATACAAATACATAAGATAAAGGGGATGTAAAGAGTAAGGTAAGATAATGACAAGAAATATGCATAGTATAAGATAAGAGATACACAACAAGGGGTATCTTAGCAAGGGGTCACATTTCTTAATTTATATCATATGAATTAACATAAATATGTTCAGTAAATTATTTATGAAATAATATTATATAATGCCATGGGCAATATGGGCATTTTTCAGATGACCCACTTTAATGTCTGTGTATATGTCAAAGTAAGAATCAAGATATGATACAAATATAAAATTATGTATATCTCGATATCTATAATAAATGTCAATGCACTTGGTAATCTGAAAATAAATAAATAAAAATAAAAATAATCAAATCTATACATTGCATGGGTGAGTACCATAAAATAATAATATGTTAAAATATGAAAAAAAAGAAATAATATACTTCATTTTTAATGAAACCAAAAATTATCAAGACGAATAAAATTAACAATAGACCAAGCTCTGAAATAATAACTCAAAATTGATTTGTATTGAATGACTTGAAACAATTATAAACCTAGACAATGCTTAAATAAGCCTACACTTGAAAATTAGAGTTGACATAGAAAATTAAAAAAAACTAAAGCCTAAAAAAAATATCTAATTTTTGGAGCTATTATTTATAGTAAGTTTACATGCAAGTACGCATAGCTTTAATTTTTTTTTTGAAATATCCTAATCACTATAATTATACTATGGGATCAAATTCAACTGAAGTTAAAATATGGTCTTGAAAATATATAATTTTTAAAATTAAAAAAACTCAAACAAAATTTAATCCAAATTTTGGACCCTTATATGATCACGTATAGCCTTCAAATAATATCAAAAACATTGTTAGGTAGGTATAACTACATAGAGCAATAAATAAATTTTTGATATTGTCATTTTGACATGTGAAAAAGTTTCAAACGGAGCTATGGGTACGAAGTTATGGCCACCAACAAGTTGGCCTATTTTTCCTTCATCATTCTCCTCTTGTTGAAAAATAAATCAACTCCTACATGTTGGTTTGATTATACTAGTACCATTTATCTTTATCAATTTTGTTTAGCTCCCATTCTATAATCCATGTGTTAGCTTCTTACTTCAATCCTTACCACTGCACCAAATACTTTTTATACTCTCTAAATCGGGTCTAATCTATTCTATATTTGTATCCACTTTCCATGAAACAAAAAGTGCTCTTGGAACTACCAGGGAGAAACCTTATTTAGATGCCTTTGTTACCTAATTAACTCATGAGAAATAAAATTTGATATAGATGAGAATAATGAAGTACTCAAAATCTTAAGTAGTCTTTGATAAGAAATAGAAGGCTTTGAATAATAAAGATTAAAAAAAAATGAAAAGGATCAATATAAGGATTCAAATCCTCCCACCTACAAATTCAACCATGAGACCTATTCTTATAGTTTTAAACCTAATAAATATTTGATAAAATGTGGTTTTTCTAGGAAGGCATGATGAAATCAAATATTTGAATAAATAGATTAACCAAATAACTAAGACGCTCAAGAAACGCAACATGAATATCCCTGATTCTACCAGTCAACACTTATCAACCCATCAATCCTCTAAGGAAATTTACCATGGGACCATGGTAAATAAAATTCTAAGAATAATGGTAAGGATAAATTAAACATAAAGGTCCTAGTTGTTGTTGTATCTCAAACTCCTAAATGGATTAATGAGTCTTGTGTTTTACATCACATGGTTTCTTCACAAATTGAGTTTAGATTCTTGAAACAATGTGACATGTCCTCTATATCACTGTGTAACAACACTTATAAAATAATTCTTGGTAGAGGGATCATTGAAGTTAGTGGTGGAACATTCAATAATATCTAAGTTTTCTCGCACTTTTAACTAATCTCCTATCAATTTACTAGATCACTCACCTTAGTCTAGGCATGTGATTTGAGTTCATTCCAAATTTAGTGTATGTTATAGAGTTTCATAGTCATACTACATTGGTAATGGGAATGATAGATCATCAAGCTATGCTATATAAATTCACACACTTTTATCCTAAATCTCTTATCAATTTTTTTATTCAAACTCACCTAAACTTGATGACATTTCTCAACCTAAGCACAATTTTCATATTGATCACTCTTCCTCTATAGATGATTATAGTAGTGATTGGTAAATACCTTCTCCATATATTTTCACTTTAAAAATGTTAAGGATTAATTTACTTATTTGGAATAGATAAAAATTTCATTTGAAACAAATCCACATAATAATAATAATAATAATAATAATAATAATAATAATAATAATAATAATAATAATAATAATAATAATAATAATAATAATAATAATAGAGATGTAGAAAGAAAATAAAATAAACATGCAAAAAAAGAAGACAAGATTTAACATGGTTCACCCAATATAGGCTATATCAACTAAGAAACACTATTTCAAATTTTTTTACAAGCCATAACATTGCAATCCACACTTAGATTTATCTTCTCACAATTGCAATGCACAAATATTGTTTAGAGTTACACTCAACAAACCCTAATAAATTTAGACCCAAATTTACACACTATGTTCTTTCTTATCAAACCCTTGTTTTCATGATGTATTACCTATGAAATATCCATATATACATAATACATCCACAAAACTATATTAAAAAAAAATGGGTACCAAAACCATGGTCAAAATCAACCCAAAATGGTTTCGCAGTAAAAGGGATCCAAAAAATACATATAGAGTGTATAGTAAATTTTAAGTGTATAGCATTTGAAATACATTTTAATTTAGAAATAGGCTCCACAACATAACATTCTAAATAAAATAACCCTTGGTCCACTTCAAACATTACAACAAATAGGTATACTCATCTAGGATAGATTAGACACTAGGCATTCTATTCCATAGTCTTTAGGCAATCCCTAATCTTTTATTGCCTCTACTTATATTTCACCATTATTGTATATAGTAGTTTTCCCTCCTACCTTACATGAGGAGAATTAATAATTGGATAGGAATCACACATTGGTTAAAGATCCATCAGGGACTTCATGGACTCATTCACTATTTAGGGTTGATCATCTCTTTATTACATCTACTTATGAGCTGGAGTCACTACATGGCACTCCATTATAAGACACATAATGGTTTTAGATAGATTTATATAATATTAGGGAATTTTATCCCTAACTTAATTTATTCTCTCTATTGGATATGATTTTTATTCCTACTAGTTTTCTCATTTAATTTGTTTTATGGAATTTTCATTATGCTTGTATACCACATCAAGGTTCATTATTGGGAACCTATTCCTATATGCACATAATCAATGCTTAAAGGGGGTAGGGGAGGGGCTTATTGGTGTATATTTTTTCCCCATTATTTTTTATCTACATGGTCTATTTATCTTGTTGAGGTTTAATAAAGGTCTTTATTAGAAAATAATGCCACATGCATGAGGATGTTGGGACATGTCCATTTTATAATTATATAAGGAACATTCCTCTGTACTTTTTGGCTAATGATTAAATGATTAATGACAAAATTCAATAATTTTATTTTCCACATGATTCCTTCTATGAGGTTTTTTTCTTTCAAGTTATAATATTTCACTCTACAAGTTCTTCTTGCAAGATTCACTGTTTAGTTGATCATGGTGCAATATGACAACTCTATCCATGTAGAGGAAAAAATAGCACAAATTTTTTCAACATAATCAATGAAAAATGAATAAATATTTTTATATTTTATTAGTTAAAAAAACTTTCAATTATGTATTGAAAATGTTTAAATAAACATGAGATTTTTCTTCCCATCCTCTCTATTAATATTTGTCCAAATCTGATCCATGCATTTTTTTACTGCTATACAAGTTATTCTCTACTGACATTTTCAAAGACCTTTCTAAATTTTTATTCTTGTATCTTCCACCATTGAGGAGCAATATCCATAAAATTCATATTTAATATATGTTTTGAACCCAGAATTACATAATTTGAAAACAAATAAAACAACAATGTGAATACAATTAAGTAATGAATACTACCCACTTTACTATTTTTTCCTCAATGCCTATCACCCCATAGGTACTTGAAACCTTGCACCTTTATTATAAATAGAATTTTTTGTGAATATATTATACCACATTTATTCACTTCAATAACGAATATTAGATATTGATTTAGTCTTGTAGTTCCCAATAGTTGTGTTAGAACACTATGGAACAATTGTATTGTAGAACTAGACTATCTTCATTATTCTTCTTCACATCTAATTTTATTAAAAATTAAGAAATAGTAAAATAGTGTTTTTCGGGACATATATTGTTCACCCAGTTAAAAACTAACCATATGTATAAATCATTAATGTGATGATAATAGTATCACTACGAATGGTCTTCATAGTATTCAAGATGCTAACTTTCATTATTGTTAGCCAAAAAAGGTAGATACTTTAGCTTTTAATTTTCTTCAGTATTAAATTCCTATCAATGTAATAATGTTGGCAACCTCAATTTTACAAAAGTTATTCACACAGACAACATTCCAATTAATAAGTATTCTTATATTCATGTGTTCGATGTAATTTTCACATAGCTAAGAATATATTTTAATCTATTTTTCAAGGTGTAGCATAGTAATTTCTTTAACTTATAATAAAAGAAAATTATTTTGAAATATATAACATATATAATAAATTTTAAGCACTATTTAATTACCAATCAGCTTAAAATTAAATAAGATATCAAAATCTATAAATTTTATAGTTCAAGACAATTTTAGTGACATTTAAAACCCAAATTTCTATGCAAAAAATATTACATGGAAAAAACTAGCTTCTATAATGATACATGCTCTAATTATTGCTTGATCTTTCTAGAATATCTATATGTGTTTAGTAAATTATGTGTAATGGTTGGTAAATAATGTACATATAAAAAATCTATAAAGTTTATCTATTTATAAGTGACATTTGAATCTAAATTAAAGTTTTAAATATTAACACTCGTGTCAACTTCTAACTATCATAATCTATAAAATTGGAGGGAAGGAGACACAATTTTTTAACATAACGTATATTTAAAGTGCAAGGTAAGATAATGACAAAAAATGTGCACAATATAAGATAATAAATGTGTAAGAATGTGTATTTTAGAAAGGTGGATGTCAAGAAGGAGGGCATATTTCTCAATTTTAACCATATTAGTTAGTGTAAATAAGTTTACTAAAATAGTTATAAAATAATTCTATATAATGCCATGGGCACACATGGGTAATTTTTAGGCTTATACATTTTTCCCACTTTAATGCATGTGTGCATATATATCAAAGTAAAAATGAAAATATGTATGGATATAAAAAAAATTATATCTAGATGAACATAATATAGGCCAATTCATATGAGAATCAATAATTACCACAACACACATGTGTGTGCACATGGGTGAGTGACATATGCTAATAATATGCTGAGATATGAAAATTGCATAATAACATATGTCATTTTATTTGGTTACATATGTGATTAATAGATGGATAAAATACCTCCAAATTTAGATAAATTATTGAACATAAATCTAAATTGAATTTTAATGACATTTTAATCAATGTTAGATAAAACTTTTGAATAGATTTTAATTTTATCTAAATTTGTTAACCCCAAAAAAAGTTTTAGATGAATTTCATGCAATAATAACTAAGCAGAGATGAATCATTAGAGAAAGCCTTATTTTTTTAACTCAGAACACAAACAAATGTATCTAAGTGTGAGAGTTGTACAAAAGTATAACTATGCAAGAACTTATTGTGAATACACTTGAATGTTTGTCTAAGGTAAGGTGTGTAAAATAATTAGGATCCAAATAAAGTGAAAACACTAGAAGTGTTATTTGCATGCATAATGTAAAACTAAGATCATTAACTAAATAAATATAACTTAGTGGATCTTAGAGGAACACTTGGAAAAATGTAAGAGGCCATAAAGCAAGGATAATGGGAAGAAGTCATTTTGAAAACTAGATTATGGTGTTATTAGTTGTAATTCAGAGCAAAGACACATTTTTACATATAAACCATTATTGCATTTGTAAGGGGATAAATTAATTAGTATTATATTAGAAGATATTAAATAATAGGTGATATATTATTGTAATGAATTTTTCATTATTGGAGCTCAAATATATTATCATGACTTATTCATCTCACTATATGAGGCACCATATTATGAATAAATATGAAAAAAAATTGGAAATAACTCACTTTATTGAATCATGATTCATAGATGTAATTTTTTTTCATGAATTTATAACATATATCTATTCTCCTTGATAGTTTGTTCATTTTTTAGCTTGACTTAATATTCACCTTTAAGATAATTTCTCCATCATCAACCTAAAAATACTATGCACCATATTTATATGTACCTTAAGTATGTACTTAACTATCAAAGGTTAACTGATATGACACATAAGAAGTAAAAATTTAATAAATTGGCTCAAGTGGCACATGATTGTTTAGGAATGCATAGGAAAAACCCTAACATTTAGGATATATTTTGGGACCTTGTCTCAATTTATGGATGGCAATACCATGTGATAATAATATAAAGGATCTATCAAAAATGCATACAATAGAATTTTGATGAGAAAGAGTTTAAAGAGATAAATACCACATTGTATGATATTTTATTTGTAGAGTTACAAGAGAATGGGCATGCATGACTAACTACATATATCATTTGTTAAAGTAGACATTTAATACAAAGATATGCATGGACAAACAAAAAACTAGAAAATATTTACAACATAAATGACATTTGGACTCAAATATTAGACATGTGGTGGAAGGGATCCATGAAAAGTTTCAACAATTCTTTTCTAGAAGATCCATAATACCATTTTTGTCGTAAACCATGAAGCTCCTTCATTGCATAAATACCCAAACTAATATGATCTTATACTAGGTCATTAATTGTTTGATTATAGAGAGATTAATAGACATTATGCATGGACAAAGGTAAATTTATTAGTGAAGGGATTAAAATTAATATGTGAAGCCGATAATTGAATAACTTTAAGAAATTCAATAAGATGGGCACCTAGCATTATTGAGAGATCAAAATTGTTAAATGTAATAAAGATTAAAAAACATTTTATTACTACTAATTGGAAATTAACATGACCAACACTTACATAGATGGGATGTGTTCTTAATATGAATAAGAGATAGGAAACCAAAATCAATAAATTAGGTCATTACTAAGAGAGCTAACTAAAGGGGTTACTTGGGACCCACTAAATATAAAGGGATATTATGTAGGACATATAAGGACATAAATACTTACTATAACTAAAATTGAATCTTGATCAAACTTTAGTCAAATGTGAAAAAAATAGGAGGAAGTGTGGACATGAAATTATAAACATGTTTAGGAGACATGTTACTGAGCATTAGATTTAGAATCAAATAGTTACTTATGTAGAAATGGATCAATTATTAAGAAGTAACATATGTTTAATTAGTCAACCCAATGAGGAAATAACCACATTAGATAAGTTTATGTTATAAGAAACACCATGCAAGGAACACCCAGTGCAAGTATAACAACACAAAAAATAGACCAAGGAGTTGGAAGGATGGGAACATCACCAAACACTTGTGAGGTGACAAAATATGATTGAAAAGGGAAATATAATCAATGAGACCCAATGTAAAAACTTTACATGGTAATATTACCATATAAACACATATTTTATTAGATGTCAATAAACCTACTAGGATATTGATGATTTGAGTCTAGGGTAGAACATATGCATAATTTTTATATCATCTAAAGATAAAAAGGATTAATTTAAATACAAATAAGGAAATCAAATTTTCAACAACTCCACTTCATCAGTGACATAAATATCATCAAATGTATGATCCATATAGATAACTAGTAGTGGAATATGATCAATTAAGGGAAGTGTTATTTAATGAGTTTGATATTACATAATTTTTTGAAAAAGTTATCTCCACAACAAATAATATAAACCAAGACATCTTAGAGAGAATAACATGGTATGTTGAAATATTTTAAACATTAATATCTAAGTTATCCTATGAGTTATATCCTTTGTACCATTTACAATTGTTCATATGTTGTTTTATATTTCCTTTTTTATGAGTGATTTCAATAAAGAACTATACATAACTAAGAGAATATTTACAATCCATGTTTACGGTTATGGTGAATGGGATTAACTAAGGTTATTGAAGGTAATAACATATCACCACGTCACTTTTATACCATGGCACCCTCTAATCTATATACCTCATAGAATCCCACCAAAAACCATACCCTTAAATAACCTTTCATTAAATGTCTCACCAAGGTATAAATGTGCACATGAATTAAAAAGGGTTTATTCTATAATCATGAAATTATATTTTCCAATGGTACAAATGCATTGAAAAAATGAATTTATTTGATTTACCCTTGATACAATAAATTGGGAGGATGTTATCAATTAAAATATGGATGAACCCAAGTAAGAGATTAGATAACCAATGTCATCAAAATCATAATCAATAGTATATATGCATTCCTTGGAAAGGGTAAAAAATTCTCAAATAATACATGTGAATGGGGTTTTAAATAAATACCCCCTCACCATTCTCATTGATTCCAAGAGAAATTCTAATTTTATTGACTCTCTATTGGTTATATGTGTATGTTGTTTTTTCCATCCTTTTTCTAGTTTTAAGTTAGGGATTTCTAATGTTGAAACATTTCCATACAAAATTAATTGTATTAATGTCAACTTTTTAGTAAGATATTATAGCCTCAAGATAGACATGGTTTTTTAGCCTTGGGTGGATTTGATGTTTTTCTTTGTGCACAATAGATATGAATTCTTAGACCTATTATATGGGTTTTTAAATACATTTAGATGGATTTATCTAAGAATGTATAATAATGCACATTAACATTTCATATTCCAAATCTACATACATCTTAAACACTCATCATGTAGATAAACTTATCATAAATTTATCCCATAGAATCATTTATTAAGTATTATCTGTTCATAAATGCTCCTCAAGCGATTCTATCCAAACAACTAGCATTAAAATAATTTTTGGTCAAGTATGGAGTAGAATTTAAGGAACCAACAAGATATACACCTCACTAAATGAAATACCGTCACATTCAAATTCACCTAGGTATTTCACCACCATACTTTCAACCAAAATTAAAGATAAAAAATATGGTTTAAGAACTCCAACAAACATGAGTCATTCAACCTATTGGCTTAGTAGCCCATATTACTCCATAATCTTGCACATCTATAAAAAAATATAGATATTGAAGGTTATGAATTGATTATTGAGAACTGAAAAGCTAACCATTAATTTAAAAATGCCATTTTTATTATTGGGGATCTTATGGATAAACATGATGGTGCAAAAGTTTTATCCAGCTTGGTTTTATACCCTAATTATCATCGGATCGACATTCATGATGCATATATTCCCCAAAATGCCTTTCACACACATGATGGTCACTAGAAGTTTCTAATCATCCATTAAATATTAAAAATTATCATTCCACATTTTATTCATTAACGAATAAAATATTCCACCCATTTTTGTGGATGTTCATTATAGTCTTATTTGATGACAATTGCATTTATAATAGAATTTAGATGATCGCCTCAAAGACCTCACCACTACATTAAAAATTATTTAAAGCATGAATTATGCACAAATTTATCCAAATTTTATTTTAGGTAGTATGAGTTTGATTACCTAGGAAATATTAACTTGGTATGTAGTGTTTGTGGAGACCTTACCGAATTTGATGCAATGAAAAACTAGACTAAACCCATGAAACTCAAAGCTCTAGATGGATTTGCTTAGCCTTATGAAGTACTATTTTAAATATTTAAAATATTATATCAATAATTCTTCCCCATTTATGAATATTCTTAATAAATACTCATTTTTAAGGTTGACACCATCTTAAGAAGCCCATGATTGCATCAAACAATCAATGTACACTACTACAATATTCACCATGCCTGATTTCTATATACAATTTTTTTGTTGAAATTTATGTATATGGCATGTTACTTGGTGATGTTGTTGATTAAATAATTTCATCCCATTACCTTCACCAAAAATCCCTTCACTGGGTTAAATTTGGAACATTTCACATATGATAAAGAGATTATTGATATCCTCCATGTAGTCAAAAAACTAGCATCCCTACTATTATGTCAACACTTTTGCATAGAAATTCACCATCAAAGTCTAAAATATTTTTAGAATCATGGATCTCCTCACCAAATCAATAAAAATGTGTCTTTAAACTCATGAAGCTTGATTATGATATCAAATATAAAAAGACAATGAAAACTTAGTCGTGAGTTTAATGTCTCACTAATTTTAAAAATACACATGATTGTGTGACAAATATGTTACCTTTTACTACTATATAGATGATACTCAGTAGGATTCATATCACAATAAACCAATGTGGCAATAACTTCATAAATTAACTGTTGATTCTGATAATTAATATCACTATACTTGGGATGTCTAGACCTTATGATATAAATGATAAATTGTATTGATTTTTAGTTCCATGTTCAAATGACATATATCTCATGTGTTGCATGCCTCCACTTTTGTGGTTCATTTAATATTTCTAAAAACCTATGAGTGAGTCTACCATAGCTTTGTATATCCCTAAATAAAGTATGATGTCAAGATATTTTTCATAGAATGTGATACATTCCAATTCCATAAAGGGAAAATAATGGTACCACTCTATCTAATCCAACCACTAAATATTTTGAAATGTCTTTGAATTAAAATATTTCCAAAATTAGGAGGTAAATCCATCATTATTTTAATGTTCAATCTCCCTTATAAATAATTTAAATTATATATTCTACCACATCCCTAGAGTGCTTCCAAAATAGACAAAACATTTCTTGAAAAAATATTCTAGCTTCACAATAGTCTAGCCACTATTATATCAGATGGAAACTCATATTTTAAAGATATTTTTGGCAATAAATCATCAAATTCTTAAGCACCCATGAAAATATGAGTTCAATCTTTCATCTAAAACTACTACCTAGATGGAAATTATCACTAGATGTTTTAAAATTTATCTCCATTGATTCACTATAGATTAGTAACATCAATGGGTAAAATGGTCACCACTATCATAATGGTGTTACAACACCTACTACCACACCACCACTAATATGACCCGATATGAAATTATTTATGGCCCATATCCACCATAGCATATATAGTATATGCTATTTAGTTCTTAGGTGTAGGTATTTTATATTTTCCACAACACACAAGACAATCTCCTTCCTCTCCTCAAGGACCATCTCAACTTGGCCAAAAATCACATGAAGTATTTGGATTAATAACACCACTCAAAACAAGAATTTTAATAGGGATAAATTATTTTCCTTCACATATAACCATATAAATATTCCTCTTTAAATATGAAAGTCCAAAATAATTATCCTATTTTTTAGGGTCATATTATGTTCTCCATCAATTCATCCTTGTCACATACAAGTTAGAAATTACACCTTTATCATGTTTTCATTCAAGTTCTCATGTCTCTTTTTTATATAAGGTCCTTGACTAGATAATGTCACCACCCATTAAATGCTTCTATAATATCATCTCTCATTCTATAAAATAAGGCTATCATAAAGAGGTAGTACCATTTTCTTCATAATTATGTCATCATGGATGTGTTAGTATAATCGCAAGGAATGTGTCCATAAGATGCTAAATGGGAGCTTCTTCTTCAACTCCATTTTCATTTTCCTCACCTCAAGATTTGAAATAAAATATTTTAAGGGGGAGGTAATGCTAGGACCATTCATCCAAACCATTTTATTATAATTTCCATCCCTGATAAAAGGATATAGGTGCATATGCTTTGTAGCATGTCCATCCAGACAATTTTAATAATCCTACATTCATGGGACGTAATAGTTTTTTAGTGACTAATTAGTATGAATAGGTATCTAGACTAGCAAGAGTTAAGCTTTCTCAAAGGAGGATGACCCCTCACAAATGGTAGTGATATTTATATTGTAGTCTTTATCTATTTTACTAATTAGTTTTATCCTTGATAAAAATTATGATGAAAAAATCATTTAAATTCATTCCACTTATCTATAAATGATATATTTTTTTACAGGATACTAGGTTAGTTTACCACCAAACTAAAGTATAAACTTCCATCTTCAGATATGCAAAAGTATTATTTTTCACCTTAGTCACTTTATGCACACTAAAATAGAGTTTCATTTACTTCAAAAACATATCTAATATGTTTGCAACTACTTGTCCTTCAAAAGATTTGATCTCTACATTCATTTAAAAATTGAAAGGTTCAAGTTCAATTTTTTTTTGAGATTCACCTTTGTCTTTTTGAGGTTATTTTTCATGTTCTCCACGGACACTTATCTAATTTTATATTCATCTTCCTATCATTCTTCTTTGTCAAGTGCCTTGACTCTAGCTCAAATTGTTGCATCCATGGAATCTTGGTTCAAATAATTTTTTTTCGTCTATAGATAGTTTATCAAGACTTCATCAAGCTATCCATGATTGATTCAAGATAATTTATTTGAATTTTTTGAATCATGTCTTTTCATTGTTGATTCCACCTTCTTGTAGATATCTTAAAATAACAAGTTAAAAATTATTTTTATTATGTTTTCATACAAATCAATCAACATTTAAATAATAACTTTAACATAAATATTCTCTTATATTGAAATGATCTATAAATTCTTAAATGGTAAAATTTGTAGAATTTATAGAATCACACAAAGCTACTATACTCAAAAAAATTCTTTAACATAAATTGATGATTCAATGCATACACTCACCTACAATTAGTTATATTCATTAGTTGAAACTGAGTAATATTAGTTAATAAGTAAAATGGGGATATTTAACAATTCATCAAGACAAATGACACACTTTTTTAATCTAGAAAACCCATTATATTTAGATAAAAACTATTTGAAGAAGTAGTTAATATACATGCATTTTCTTATGGTGAAATGAAAATTCTTATGAGATAAAAAAAAATTAAGAAGCACATAACTACCTTACTCACAAATCTTTTATCATTGTTTCTTTTCTTCAATCCTTCTTACAAATAAGTCAACACTCAATTGATCCACTAATGCTTCATTCTTCCTACTCCATTCTCTTTATCATGATGACAGATGTCATTTCATGCACTAAATTATATTAAAACACATAATAATGTGAATAGACACTTTGTCTATTTATGTTATATACACATAGTTTCCTTAAGGCGAGGCCATGGGTATATAATAACCATCATTTTTGATATTATTTCCCTATTGGAATTAGAGATTACATAAACACCACTTGTAATAAGTAGTGTTTTTTCACACAAGATTATAAAACTCTACTTCAATCTTGTATGATGTTTGAAATTGTTTGTTCCTTTTTTTTTGATGAATGGATTGTACATTGGATCTTTATGGATCACTTATACCTTTAGGGTGGATCACTCTAAAACCATAAAATCATGTGTCTATGGTAAAAATAAGGAAAGGGATTATATTATACGAAGGATCATTTTTTAAAATAGGATAAGTACGTTGAGTATCAATATAGTGAAATAAAAATAAATCTTGTATCATATTTAGATTGCATTATGATTCAGCTTATTTTTACACGGAATCCAAGTAAATTGCACTAAAAATTTAAGGGTATTTTCAAAAATATATATTTTTAAAATATTGCATCAAAGTAACATTTTTTAATTATCACAATTAAAAATTTATAAGATAACATTAAATAGATTTCTTGAACAATACGTTATAATAAACATTAAAAATAAATTTTTAACATCACAATTAATAATCAAAAATTTAAAAGATAAAATATTTATATAAAAAACTGTTAAATAAGTTAAAAAACCACCTAAAGCATAGAAATGGAAAAGGAAATAAAAATACAAATAAACCATCAAAATTCAACAATTTTTATTATAATTTTTGAAGGTAAAGATTAAACTTTAAGATAGCTTAATATCCATCTTAAATTCACCTTTAAAAAAAAGAAAAATGAATATAATAAAATAATAAATACAAAAGGCCAATAAAAATCCAACAATTTTTAATAAGAAAACATTGAATGGAAGGATTAAATCTTAGGATAGCTTGTTCTCAATCCTAAATATTTAACCCGTGAGCGCTCTTGCCTTTCTATGTTTAAATGAAAAGTGAATGCTATTTTGTCATTCTCTGTCATCATCATCATAATAATAATAATAATAATAATAATAATAATAATAATAATAATAATAATAATAATAAATTTTGATACATTAATAATAATAATGAAATATTATTATTAATTTTATTTATATTATAATTTTTTTTAATCATGTTTTTAATATCTAATAAGAGAAAATAAGATAAAAATATTAATATTAATAAATTATTAGAATTCTTTTATAAATTGAGAAATAAAATATAAAAGTAAAAAATAAGAAGTGAGGAATAATAATTATATCAGCAACTTTAATAAACTCAAATATTAAAAAGAATGTGTAATCAAAAAAAGAAAAAAACACACACACACACATTATTAAAATAAAATATACAAAATGTAATTGACATATTTTTATCTTTTAATTTAAATTTAAGATATATATATATATATATATATATATATATATATATATGAATCGATTTATACATTTTTGTAATTATTTATATACATTCATAAAGATTAAATTTGATGATCATATAATTATATTAAAAAAATTTAATTATAAAATAAAATAATATATTTTTTAAATAATATTAAACAAATCATCAAAAATTATAATCAATTTTATATATATATATATATATATATATATATATATATATAACTAAAAAAGATCGTAAATTTAAATCTACAACATCCATCTACCTAATCTATTGAATTTAATAGCCATCCCATCAATATTACAAGCTTCTCAATTACTATTTGTAATTGTGTATTTTATTATAATTTCCTTATCAAACAAATATGTAAATTTAAATCAACAACATCCATCTACCTAATCCATTGAATTTAATATCCATCCCATCAATATTCCAAGCTTCTCAATTACTATCTCTAATTGTGTATTTTGTTATAATTTCCTTATCAAGCAAGTGTGTAATAAACTATGCGTAACCAATATGTAATCTTTGTTTTCCTTGGTCGTTCATCAAAGACATTATGCTTCATGGTTCCCCAAAAAAAAAATCGAAAAGTAACTTGCATTATGATTTGTTTAAATTTCCTTAAATCAGTCTTTGATGTCCATGGTAAGCATGAATTAATCAGCTTCCTCTACTCTAACAAGAATTAAGCTTATAAAATAATGGGATGGCATCGAGCCCAGTGAGAAGTAATGTTACTTTTTTCAATTAAAAAAAAAATTAATAAATTCATGTCCAAATTTTAATACCTAATCTCCTAATCAACAATTACTAAAATGCAGACGGCATTATTTTTAGACATATCATTAAATAACTATAAGAAAAGTTTTCCAATAAATACTAGTATATTCTTTTCAAAAATTTAGCAAAAAAAATATTTACAAATTAATATATAAATAGATATAAAAAAGAAATAAACCAAATGCTAATAAATTTATGAAACATGTTTAAATAAAAAGAACTAAAATATATATGTATTTTACTCAACGTGGAAAAGATATATATATATACACATTAAAAAAAAATTAACTTTACATTTAAAACTGTATAAAATGAATATAAACATATTTAAATAATACTTACATCATATTTTAATATTTAAATTTTATATTTTATAATTGGCAAAATACTATGTATTTTAATATTTTTTATTAAATAAAATGAAATAATTAAAAAATAATTCTAATAATATCTTAACTTTATAAATATAAAAAATCTAAAAAAGTTCACACTCACATAAACTAAAAGAAAAGTTCATAACCAATACAAACACAATCTTAAAATTCAAAACTTCCATTAACTTGTAGCGATTTACAAATAAGTTTCCTGTATGAATGTTAAATTAAAGACATTCCATTAACATGGATTCCACCTATTGCTTTCACATTTTTCATCTAGAAGATTGAAATGGGAAAAAAAATCATATTATATACACAATTTTAAAATTATATAAAACTTTACTCTTGTACGACTTAGTCTGAGAAGTCTACATCATGTTTAACCCATATCTGCTAATGTTGTTGCTATTCAGGACTGCTTAACCATTTTAAACCTTCATTCAGAATTCCTTAGTGTTTAAAAAAAAAAAAAAATGCAAATGTCTGTCCACGTTTTCTTCCTAAACTCACATACCTATAAAAAAACCATACCCTGGTGACCACTCCCTCTTAAAATTATCCCACACATTATGTGATGTATACATTTATAATTAAATAAAACTTTAGTGTGGAGCCACTTAGTATGAGAAGTCTACCTCACATTTTAAGCTTTCATTCAGTCTTCTGGTACTGCCCACCAGCATCTCGCAGGTGTACTGGCACCATCTCCATAATTTTGTAAAGAAAAAGAGACAAATTAGAGCGTTATATATGTTGATCATCACGTGATTAGGAATGTTGTTTGTTAGTGTCATAACAAATCTTTACAACATGAATGTTGTTTGTTTGTTGTTTGTTGCGGGTACGGAGATTCGATCTAGTGTAATAGCTTTGTTTGTTCGAATTTCTTGGGTGGAAGGTTCTGCACGATTATCTTGCTAAGTAAATTTATAATAGTCGCATTCAAGATTAATGCACGTTAAAAGTGTTATTGTTAAAGTGATTTTAAATATATCTATTGATGATTAGTATGTAATTTGGAGGCTTCAAAAAAAATTATTTGTATGATTTTGAATGTTAGAGACTTTTGTTGAAATTTTTGGTAAAGAAATTTGTTGCATACAATATGTGGATTTCAATGAATATTTTTAATTTTTAATTGTTTATTCATTTTATAAATTAGTTTTGTAATTTTAAGTTTCTTCAAGTATTTTTGATAATTACTTATTAAATTTTACATTATTTTTATCTTTTTACAAAAAAATTAATTAATTATTGAAACATTTTTCCATTGAAATAGAATTCCATTGATATAGGCTTTAGTATTGTTTTGAATGTAGTAATATTACTCAGTATATTAATTTTGTCTTCTAGAATAATAAAAATACTTCTAGCTTATTCAATTTTTAATTGAAAAATATTTTATATAATAAAATATAATTAATTATAATTTTTTTTTTTTTTAATATTATGATATTAAGAATTGAGAAATTTAGTAAACATCAAACAATTTTGATTCAAAACTAACTGTCCACATATTCAATGCTTAAACATCATTTAATAGTCTTAGGGGCATTCAATGTAATAAACATCATTTAATGCTTTTTGTGGCTTTTTCACGATTGTCCTATTCAAATTCAAAATGATACATATTGCTCAAGGTAATTGAGCAAAGTTATTTTTTTCAACAAATGCACTACATTTTCGCAGATTGTTTAACTGGCTATCAAACAGCTACGTTTGTGTTGCTTCACGCCACTATAATTTTCACAGAAACAATTCCATTGATCAGCGTAGATTTGCTATTTCGCATTTAACACCAGGCATGAAAAAATGAAGTAGAATTAATGTTTTCGCGATGTGATTTCATATCACCTTTATTAAATATGTAATGTGTTTCTTTTTCTAAATAATAACGTCATGGATATTAAAAATTACTTTTTAAAGAAACATGCAAGTGGCATCTATTTTCATGACAAATTTGTATGAGGGTTACCATGAAGTTATAGAAATTTTTAGTTATGTTACAAATAATTTATTGCAGATTTATTGTTTTTCTCGCATGCCATGAAATTAAAAAAATAAATAATAAACATTTAAAAATAATTAAAAGATATGATTGATTTTCAGCACACCATGACAAAACGAAATAAAATTGCTTAGTGGATTCATTGGTAGCAGTCAGAGGTTTTTGTCCACTAAGTGGATTCATTAGTAGAATGAGTACCTTATAGTAACAACCCATCTCCAAGGATATGAACCATCATTGTGTGAAATGCTTTCCACATGTCTCTATAAACCTAAGCCTCTCACAAGGGGTGGCAAAGTAGGACTGAAAACACCATTCCTTGTGCTTAATTTTTTTTTTTTTTAAAAACGTTGGTGATAATTAAATCAAATCATTTCAAAGGTTATTTATATTTTCGAAATTTGTATACGGTGAAAGGTAATAATTGACTATATACCCCTAATGTATCACCATTAATAATTTAATTTTCTCATGCCCCATATAAGCAACACCACCATCCCCATTTGTGACGTTTTTCATTCTTTACAGGTGGTGCAAGTTTGGTGAATAGAGTGAAGGTGATGTGGCTATGGCTCTCTCTACTTATTTTGTCTCGTCTACTTGTTCTTGTTATAAATATGAACATACTTATAATTGAGAAGGCCTCTTACTCGAAGACTTCTAGGGAATGGAAAGAAAATAATTGAGCACAAAACTAGTGAATTTGTGGTAGATAAATTTGCACGTTATATTGACCACGAGATTATAAATTATTTCATACAGATATGAATCAGAAAAATGTGAGTGATGACAAAAGAAATTGATTAGTTGGAGATTAAAGAGATTTCAAAGCTCGTTAAATTTGTCATGTTAGATCCAAAACATACTCTTCCGCATAAGAATGTTTTTGAGGTAGCATAGTCACTAAGATGTGCCAATATGTTCTTCATTGTTTGTTGGAACTCACACCCTGCATATGGAACACTACACTCAATGGCCTTGAGGGAAAAGACCATTGGAAATCAATCCTTAGTGTTCTAAGAAAGGTCACCAAGTGTCAATAATTTTATGAAGAAAGATTGGGCATGAATCTACTTAATGATTATATGTTTAATTTTGTAGGTACTGCTTAGATTATGAGGACTTAGATGATAAGGATGATATGTTTTATGGGATGGAGACGAAGCAAGAAATGAAAATGAGGTGCATATGATTGTTGGTGAGAACATGACATAAGAGAATATATAGATTAGATATTTCACAAATCAAATTTTGGCATATATGTGAAACTTAAATGTATTGTTTTTATAGGTGCCTATGTCATTTTCCATCCTTATTAATATTTAAAAATGTAATAATTGGTATCAAGATCGAGAGGTATTGTTTATATATATATATATATATATATATATATATATATATATATATATATATATATATACATTTTTCTTATTGTGATTTTAGTAGGAATGAAAGATTTAATCACTCTACATACATTGCTTGAAGCTTTTTATTATGAAAGATAATAGTGTTTTGTGGGTTATATATCTTCCTTATGGGATGGTTCACTTGCATGCACTACATGATTTTTTGGCGTCCTTTAAGCAACCCTGGTTGGTTTATTTCACCCAACTTAAAGATTTATAAATAAAGGGATTAAGAATGATTGCCTATGTGATTTTAGGATTTTATTGAAAACAAGTTAAACACATTAGCTCAATAGAATTAGTTTAGATTTTCATTATAATCCCTTCAAATGTGGAATCTAGTCTTAGCCCTTTGAAAGTGAAATCCATATATTTTTGTATTGATTAGGTCACTTTGTGCACATTGTTTCTAATTCATTGTCAGAAAAAATTGAATACTAACACTAAAAAATGTGGTCATAAGAAAGATGAATAGTAGTGCTAAAAAATTGACACAAATTGAGTTGTGCTTCTTAGAAAATATAAGTGCTATATTAATTTTCTTTCTTTCCATGCAAATAGTTTGGATATATGTATAGAGAAATGTCATTCCTTTAACATAATGTACACACCTTAGATTATGGTAAGGCATATGGATGTCTAGCTTATTTTTTTTTATCTTCAATGACCCTTGTTTCTTATAGCATATATGGTTCACTTTGAACTCACAAATGAGAATTTTTATAGATGAACTATCCAACGGTAGGAAATAATTTTCATTCATTGATATTTATAACTTGATACAATATTTTTGGCTGATGATGATAGATGGTAAAGATCCCCATGTACAATAAAAATGTGCAAAAGGTTTTATGTTTGCAAATATTATCACTTATCTGAATTTTATATTTAATTTGGAATAATATGGTTCTTTTTAAAAATGTTTCTTCCCTTGGATGGATGATATTATATGCCTCTATTTGAAGATAGTGATCTACTTCAGAACTAACTTCTTGTTATTGTGTATATAAACATTTATTTCCTTTATTTCATACATCTATACCTTTTACATTATTAATGTTTTTGATGTTCTTTGGGTTTGTTCATGACTTTATTTTTTTACATTTTATAATTTATCTTTAATTATATCTATTAAAAAACATTAATAAAAAAAATTGTATTGACTTTGTTCTCGGTTATATATAATTTTTATTTTTGAATTTTTTATCAAAGTCTTTATAAAGAGGATCACTTAAAAGAAGTGTTGCACATTGCACTTATACCGTGCAACACCCCTGTGCATTCTGAGATACATATTATTAATCATTGTTAACCTTCATTAATCAAAAAAATTCCCTTCCATTAAAATTGTTTTTTATATGTTTAAATAAAAAAGAAAGAAAAAAACATATTGTGGATCATTACAAGGAAGTCTATCATCTAGGCAAGTGGGCTGGTTATAGGTGGCAGAATTCTGCGGAGTGGCCACCTGGAGGATCTGACGAAGACCGTGGGGAACTTGTTAGGATTCTTAAGAATCAGAGCTGTAGCTCGCTATAGGGGAGAGACACCGTAGCCTGGGGAAAAGCTCCCGCGGGCCACTACTCTGTTTTTGATGGGTACATGGAGCTATCTAAGCAATATCTTGGAGAAGCTAAATTTTGTTGGGGCAAGAAAGTCTAGAGCTCCTTATCTTAGCCAAAATGCAATTTTTTCTTATGGACTCTCTCTTATAACATGTGTTTATCTTGGGAAAATTTGTGCAGTAGAGGATTCCATGGACCGTCAATTTGCTTGTTGTGCCGCAACAGTGAGGAGAGTTGCAGCCATTTGTTCTTCCAGTGTGAGTTTGCCAAGAAATTATGGCATCAGTGGTGGCAGGTCTGGGGCATCCCTTGCTAGCACGTTTCTTCCTTGGGTGAGTTCTGGGAGCGCCTTGGAGCTCCTCCTTCCAAAGCATCCATTCTCCAAGCGGCTTGGGCTGTTGGGCTGACTCTCATCCTTTGGAACCTGTGGATTGAGAGAAACTGACAGCTCTTCCAAAATTGCGTCCTGGAGCTTCGCGCGGTCTGGGTGAAGATTCTTCACGCGGTGGGGGAGACCATTCTGGCCAAGTGCGTCAGTGAAGAGGAATTGTCCCCTTAGGATACTACGCACTTTGCCAATTTGTCTCCTTCTCTCCCCACAACGCCAGCTCTCCTTTTTCCTTCACGTCCCAGGAGAGGATCTAGACTACAGGCGTGACCAGTAGACCATACAGGGCATTGGACGCTGCCAGAAGAAGGGGTTATCAAAGTTAATATGGATGGGTCATCAAGGGGGAACCTAGGAGACGCAGGTATTAGAGGCCTTGGGCAAAACAATGCTAGAGAAATTTGTTTTGTGTTTTCTATTCATAAAGGCCAACATACGAACAACCTCATGGAGGCCATGGCTATTCTTGAGGCTGTCCGAAAGTGTTGTCAACATGGCTGGAATTGCATTTCTTGTGAATCAAACTCTTTAGTGGTGGTGAACTTACTGAGGAAACGGGTGCTTGACAATGTGGATTGGCAGCTTGCTGGGGTTGTCCAGCAAATTCTACAGTTAGTTTCGGCTTTTGATTCAATTTCTTTTAATCACATTCCTTGAGAATGGAATGGTGTGGCAGATGTTCTGGCCAAGTGGGCCTCTGAGTTTGGGCCGCATTGGCTTATTCATGACTTTGATAAGCTCCCATTGAGTTTGACTCGGCAGCTAACCCAACTTGTGGAGCAGGATATTCTTCTGTAAGCTTCTCATTTCTGAGTCTTTATTAATAAATTTTTACCCCTTTTAGTTTAAAAAAGAAAAAAAAACTTAATAATAAATGTTATTTCATAAATTTACTTTTTTATTTGCACTGAATCTATATTTTAATAACTTTTGGGTGCACCTCAAATCCCATCCTTGCTGAATAAAATTTTGATTCATCCTTTGAAATATTTTATTATCCATCTTCCATTTACTTAGTAAAAAAATTAGTCAAACTATAAAAACCATAAAATATAAAAAACTTCATTATAAATTTTTATTTAGAAAATTAAAAATTATGTTAAAATAAACCCAAATATGACTGAAAGATATTACCAAAAAAAAAAAAAATCAATGATAATTAGAACATATCCACAAAAAACTTAATCTAACTCTACCACGTTTATAAGCCCTTGCTACCACCCATCTATCTTTAAATATCCTTCACATCTATGAACCAATCATCTCTTTCACCTTTTCTTGCCAAACCTGACCACAAAAACATTAGTTCCTCTTCCTCATGTTTCAATATTTTTCCACATATCAATATATTTAACTACTAGGTAATGGTAGATTGGATCAGTTAGATTGTAGCATATCAATGATTGGTAATGTTTTTTTTTTTCTTAATGAGGATAGCAAAAGTGAGATTTTTTTTGTTTTTAAATTTTAGTGTAATCGACTTATAAATAGAGCTACCCTTTCGAAATTAGCTATTAAAAGAATGGCTCACCTATTATTCATTATTATTATTTTAGAAAGAAAAAAATAGTGAATAAAATGTCAACTTCTGAAACACTTTAGAACTCAATAAAGATAGGCTCAATAGCAGGATCACAATTATATATATATATATATATTTTAAAATTCAACAATTATATTTATATATATATACACACACATACACATACACAAATACATATACGAATGTCGAAACTAACTCACAAGATGGATGTATGTATATTTATAACTGCGTGATATTACACGAATAATTTAAACCAATAAATTCTTTCATTTTATAAGATAAATAACCGCTTCTAAATAAAGATAAACCCAACAATCATATGGACTAATTCCTTCGTTAAATCTTCTACGCATTATTTTGTTACATTGGATGTGGTTGATTCTTAAGTCTAGTATTTCCTTTTGTATTCCGAGATATTATTCCATGGACCTCCTCTTCTAGTTTTTGTTCTCGACTGGATCATTGATACGTTTGGGATTGACAAACGTTTTTTTTTAGTCATAGCTTAGTTCTCTTCCCTTTTTGTCGATGATATCGGATCCCCTTCCTAAACAACTTTTGTCTCGAACGATGTTGTCTTTTCCTTTGTCCTTTTTTTTGGTTTGGCTGGTAGGTATAAAGGTCATATTTTTTCTGTTTTTTATTATGGAAAGAATTCAATAACAGTCTATGCTATGTTTTACAGGTTAGGGTTTTGGAAGTATATCATATGATAATATTGTACAGAAAATATCAATTAATAAGAATATGTCATTAGGAATTTATATTTATTATTTTGGTTTCATTTTATTAATTGGTAAAATATATATTTTCAATTGGTTTATTATAAAATAAATTGATATTAAAATATGGTAAAATATTTTTTATATTTATATAATAAATTATAGTTGATTTTTAAATATTATTAAATATAATTTTAATAGTTATTAATCTCCTTTTACTTGTTATTAGAATGTTTTAACAAAACTATTATTTATAAAAATAGTAATTTACAAAATGAAATTGAAAATGTTGGTGAAACACAACAAGCTAGAGTAATCATAGAAAAATAAAATACAACTAAAAAGAAACATCAATACTTTTTCGAAGAATACAAAGCTAGTTTAAAATATGAGAAGTAGATAACAATGTAAACATCATATTTTCCAATTTTGATGCTCATTTATTGTCGTAGATTCAAATTTTTTTTTTAAGGAAATGGAAACAACAATCACCTCAAGATCTCCATTGTTATTTTCGACATTTATTTGTTCTTTTGACGAAGGCATTACTTCTTTGTCATCAACTATAACTATAAAAGAGTTAGAAGTCGACCCATCTTAAGATTTTTCCTTCTTGTTCAGAGAAGGTGTAGAGAACTTTTTCCATTTCTTGCCAATTTTATGAAATTCTACTAATTCAGTGATTTTTTTTTCATTTCATACCAACTTATTGAAAATCCTGTTTTTTCCAATCTTCTTTATAGCTATTGATCTTACAAAACAATCCTGAACTAGATGTTAATAAGCATGACACACCAAACATCTGAAAATAAAACTTCATAATCAACAACTTACTCAAATATCACTACTTTCCAAAAATTTAACCAAACTCTTTTTTTTTTTTTAAAACTACTCATTTCTATTTTAATACAGATCTTGACATAAACAATATATTGTTTATCATAAATTTAAGTAGATACGCACATCATTTTTTCAAAAAAAAATATTATATATATTTAATGTGGCCTCATAAATCGCAGATTATTTTAAATCAAAACTTTGATAAAGATATTCTATCATAATAATTAATTCCAATCACGAAAATTGGATCCTCTTCCTTGCCTAACAGCTTTGTCTAAAAAAAATTAAATTAAATTAAAAGATAACGAAAAGTTGAATGTTTTTGAATCGGGATAGCTTCATTCAGTGTTGTACTGCTGTGTCAAAGGAGAATGGAACTATTGTACTATAAAAGCAGATTATCTGCCATCTGACTGTATTAAAAATTTAAAAAAACGGAAAGTAGTGCGTTCGCTCAAGGAAATTGTCACCAGCACTGCACAACTTTCATGTGATGAAGAATATTGTCACGAATGACGCTCTTCACAGTCTTCGAGATGCCAATTTTCATTACAGCCAGCAAATAGTTTAGGTAAGTACCTTCGCCTTCAACTTTATTCAGTGTCGAATTCCTATCCACCCAATAACGGTGGCGACCTGAATTTTACAGAAGGTATCCATACAGACAACATTCCATTTAATAAATATTCATATCTACATATGTTCGATGTAAATTTCACATAGTTGAGAATCTCCTTTAATCTATTTTTCTAAGATGTAGCATAAAAACAATTTTTTTGGAACTTACAAAATAAATTTTATATGAAATATGTAAAATTAAATAAAACAATGAATGTTTCTGGGCATTTTTAATTATTTGAGATTAAAAAATCATTTTATTAGCAAATATAATGATATATTGATGTATTTTACATAAATTTATTAAGATATATATGTTAGTTATAATTATTTATAAATATAATGTGTTAGTTATGATTATTTAATTATTTATAAATATAGTGCAGTAAAATTTATATAACATTGTGAATAGTTGTTGGTTCAATTGGTGAAGTTGCATAGCTTACAAAGAGCCCGTCAATGATTAATTCTTGCTGCTAGCAAACTCTGACATGTAAAAAGCGATGAGGTCAAGTTTGTGCCCCGAACAACTTTTGTAGAATGAATACCATTCAATCCTTAATTCTTAACTAAAAATTAATAAATATGATGTGATAATATGATTATTTATTTTAAAAGTATGTATTTTATCTATGTAATTGGAATGACATTTGAATTTGCTCAATTTTTTTTTACTCTTCCTTCATTTTCACTTCCCTTGCTCTATTTTAAATTTTTATTTATTTTTTATTTTGAATATATATATATATATATATATATATATATATATATATATATATATATATATATATATATATATATATATATATATGTTATGTCGGTTTTAATTTTTAATTTAATCTTGTGAGCTTTGACATAAATATATTATTATTATTTTTATATTTTATATTGTCTAATTTTAAATAATTAAATACTAAATTCTCATGCCATTACAGCGCCCAACTTCCACCTCTGGATTTCATTGTAGGAACATATATCAATGTAATTAATATAATTAAATATAGTATTAGTGACATTTAAACCTTTAAATTATATGCCGAAAATGTTGCATAGAAAACAATAGCATGAGAAATGATACATATTCCAACTATTACTTGATTTCTCTAAAAATGAATGCTTAACAGATTCTCTATAATAATGTATAGATAATGTACATTTAAATGAACTAGACTATTTATTTATTTATAGGTGATATTTAAATTAAAATTAAAATAATATTATTGATCATGTTGACTTCTAACTACTTTCCCCTATAAAGGTTAAAAGAAGGAATACAAATACATAAGATAAAAGGGATGTAAAGAGTAAGGTAAGATAATGACAAGAAATATGCATAGTATAAGATAAGAGATACACAACAAGGGGTATCTTAGCAAGGGGTCACATTTCTTAATTTATATCATATGAATTAACATAAATATGTTCAATAAATTATTTATGAAATAATATTATATAATGCCATGGGCAATATGGGCATTTTTCAGATGGCCCACTTTAATGTCTATGTATATATCAAAGTAAGAATCAAGATATGATACAAATATAAAATTATGTATATCTCGATATCTATAATAAATGTCAATGCACTTGGTAATCTGAAAATAAATAAATAAAAATAAAAATAATCAAATCTATACATTGCATGGGTGAGTACCATAAAATAATAATATGCTAAAATATGAAAAAAAAGAAACAATATACTTCATTTTTAATGAAACCACAAATTATCAAGACGAATAAAATTAACGATAGACCAAGCTCTGACATAATAACTCAAAATTGATTTGTATTGAATGACTTGAAACAATTATAAACCTAGACAATGCTTAAATAAGCCTACACTTGAAAATTAGAGTTGACATAGAAAATTAAAAAAAACTAAAGCCTAAAAAAAATATCTAATTTTTGGAGTTATTATTTATAGTAAGCTTACATGCAAGTACGCATAGCTTTATTTTATTTTTTGAAATATCCTAATCACTATAATTATACTATGGGATCAAATTCAACTGAAGTTAAAATATGGTCTTGAAAATATATAATTTTTAAAACTAAAAAAACTCAAACAAAATTTAATCCAAATTTTGGACCCTTATATGATCACGTATAGCCTTCAAATAATACCAAAAACATTGTTAGGTAGGTATAACTACATAGAGCAATAAATAAATTTTTGATACTGTCATTTTGACATGTGAAAAAATTTCAAACAGAGCTATGGGTACGAAGTTATGGCCACCAGAAAGTTGGCCTATTTTTCCTTTATCATTCTCCTCTTGTTGAAAAATAAATCAACTCCTACATGTTGGTTTGATTATACTACTACCATTTATCTTTATCAATTTTGTTTAGCTCCCAGTCTATAATCCATGTGTTAGCTTCTTACTTCAATCCTTACCACTGCACTAAATACTTTTTATACTGTCTAAATCGGGTCTAAACTATTCTATATTTGTATCCACTTTCCATGAAACAAAAAGTGCTCTTGGAACTACCTGGGAGAAACCTTATTTAGATACCTTTGTTACCTAATTAACTCATGAGAAATTAAATTTGATATAGATGAGAATAAAGAAGTACTCAAAATCTTAAGTAGTCTTTGATAAGAAATAGAAGGCTTTGAATAATAAAGATTAAAAAAAATGAAAAGGATCAATATAAGGATGCAAATCCTCCCACCTACAAATTCAACCATGAGACCTATTATTATAGTTTTAAACCTAATAAATATTTGATAAAATGTGGTTTTTCTAGGAAGGCATGATGAAATCAAATATTTGAATAAATAGATTAACCAAATAACTAAGATGCTCAAGAAACACAACATGAATATCCCTGATTCTACCAATCAACACTTATCAACCCATCAATCCTCTAAGGAAAATGACCATGGGACCATGGTAAATAAAATTCTAAGAATAATGGTAAGGATAAATAAAACATAAAGGTCCTAGTTGTTTTTGTATCTCAAACTCCTAAATGGATTAATGACTCTTGTGTTTTACATCACATGGTTTCTTCACAAATTGAGTTTAGATTCTTGAAACCATGTGACATGTCCTCTATATCACTGGGTAACAACACTTATAAAATAATTCTTGGTAGAGGGATCATTGAAGTTAGTGGTGGAACATTCAATAATATCTATGTTTTCTCAAACATTCAATAATATCCTAATCTCCTATTCACATCTTTTATCTATTCATCTATTTTTAGGTGATATGAACTACTAAATTGTAGATTAGTACCCATGTTATTTCATAAAGTTCTCCTAACATTACTTAGAAATTTTTTTTTTATCTGAAGTAATAATTTTTGGAATACCATGCATTTTCACAATATCTTTAAAAAATAATTATGCAACTCTAGTGGCATCATTGGCTTTCTTACATGCAATGAAATGAACCATTTAAAATAATCTATCTACAATCTCTAAAATGTAATCATTACCACTTTGTGTGTTTGTCAATCCCAACATAAAGTCCATACTCAAATATGTCTATGGCCCTCTTGGAACCAGTAATGACATGTAATGTCTAGTATTTTGTGCATGTCCTTTAGCCACCTAACATATTCTGCACCTTGAAACATACATTGTCACATCTCTCTTCATCTTTGGTAAAAAATACTTTTCCTCCACCAAAGCTATTGTCTTCATCTTACCGAAATATCTAGCAAAACAACCACTATGTAATTCTCTTATTATATTATCACATAGAGACCCAAATGGAATGCATAATTGTTTCCCTTTGAAGAGATAACCTTCTTATATAAGATATTCATCATTAATAATTTTTTTCCCACCTATTAATAGATTTATACACTATTCAACTATCATACCAAAATATAGATCAATATCATATAATTACTTAATAACATTAAATCCAACTACTTCACTCACCATTGTAGTTAATAATGCTACTCTCTTGCTCAATGCATCAACTACCAAATTATGTTTTATTTATTTATTCTTCAACAAAAAAGTATAACTCTATAAGAAAGAAACACATTTTGCATGCCTACTATTCAACTTTTTTTGTGTTTTCACATACTTCAAAGCCTCATGATATGTAAATAGTATAAACTACTTAGGCACGAGATAATGCCTAAAATGTCTTAATGATTTTATAATTACATAAAGTTTAACATCATATGTATAATCCTTTGTTCTTATCTCATTTAATTTCTCACTAAAATATTCTATTGGCTTTCCTTCTTGACTCAGCATAGCACCAATTCCCACAAATAAAGCATCACAATCAGCGTCAAACACATTGTTAAAATCTAGTAATGCTAAATTGATATTTTTGTAATATTCTTATTCAAAAATTCAAATCTTTTTATAGATGCTCTAGTCCATGTAAATTGTTTCCCTCTCATGTAATCTATTATTTGTGTCACAATACTACTAATTTTTTAAAATAAAATATAAGAAGTTGTTAAACCATGCAAACTTCTTACCTTTGTAATGCCTTTTGGAATAGGCCACTCAACAATTATCTTTATATTTTTTTCATCTATTTTCACATCATCTGATGAAAGTATAAATCCCAAAAATACCAAACTACTATGCATAAACTTGCATTTTTTCAAATTTCCATACAACTTCTCCTTTATTAACAAATCCATTACCATTCTTAAATTTTGTAAGTTTTCTTCTTTAGTCTTACTAAATATCAGAATATCATCAAAATCAATAATTATAAACTTATCAATATATTCTCATAGCACTTTATTCATCACCCTCATAAATGTAGTAGGTGCATTAAATATATGAGTGGCATCACCATCCACTTATATAAGTTATCCCTTGTTTTGAATGAAATTTTCAACTAATCTCCTTCGCACATTTAAATATGATAATAACTACTCCTTAGATCAATTTTTTTAAAATACTTTGATTCTACAAGCACATCCATCATATTATCTAAATGAGGTATAGGAAACCTATACTTAATTGTAATTGTGTTAATTTCTCTACTATCCACACATATTCTCCATCCTCCATCTTTCATTATAGTTAGCAACATTGGTGTTGCATATGGACTCATACTCTACCTTATCACCTTCTTTCTTATCAATTCAATAACCTGTTAATTTAATTCTACATGTTATGTTGGACTCATCCTATAAGTTGCTTAATTTGTAGAGTTGATCTTACAATTAAATCAATGTGATGTTGAATATCTCTCTTCAGAGGTAAACCATCTAGTAACTCATATTCTTTCAAAAATATTGTTACTTCTATTGGTATTGATACCGTTTTTGTTTCTTCATTCTTTGCTTCTAATTCACAACAATAACTTGCTACCCTCATACATTGGATAATTTTTTAGTAGAGAGCATGTTTTACGTTTTCGCATCCTCTTTAAAATGTAACAAAACTAGCTTTGTACGACCTTTCCAAAAACTATATGTGTTTTTTTCTCTATCATGAATTACTTACCTATCAAATTGTCATGGTCTTCCTAATAACACATGGCATGCATCTATTAGAATAGCATCACACCATATTTCATCATTATAATTTTTTTCTATAGAAAACTTGATTAAGCACATTTTATTTACTGTAACATCATTCACTTTCTTAAATCATGAAATATGATAAGCATTATGATTCTTTTCACATTGAATATTTAATTTATCTATCATTTATTTAGAAACCATATTTTCACAACTACCATCATCTATAATGACTTTGTGAACCTTTCCATCTAAAGTACATCTTGTTCAAAAAATATTTTATCATATCCATGCATCACCACCTTATTTATTCTGAACTTGTTCATTTCTTAGAGTGATCGTGGTTCTTCTTATCATGAGATTCTCTCTAATATTTTTTGATGTAACTTTAGTATTTTGCTCTTCTATTTTAGCTTTAACTAGATTTAATCTTGGGAGATCTTGCCTCCTTGCTTGATCTTGGTAGTTTTGACACTCATATGCTCTTTACCCTTTTTCTCCAAACCTATAATAGATACAATAGCTACGCTGATTCAAAAACCATCCTCTAGCACCATCATAACCTCATCCTCTCGGAAATCCTTATCCTCTTTTCTAGTACTAAAACCATTAACTATTATCATCTTGCCTTTCTACACCATGTGATGATTCACCTTTATTGGTATTAGAACCACCTCTAGTGGTATTTAACCCACCTCATCCCTTATTTGGAGAGGATCCACCTTTTCTTGGACTAAGAGATGTTCTTGTAAAATTATATCTATTTTGTTTTTCTTCTACTTTTAATTCAAATTGATAAGCCTCCTTTATGCAAAGTATTCTATGCATACTTAATTCATCTTAAATATAAAATTTAAAACCATTTATATACCTTGAATCCATCTAATATTATATTTAATCATGCTCTATTTGTATGGAAATCTTATAAAATTCAACTATATACTCTTGTATACTATGTTCTTTTCACCTAAAATTCTTAAATCTTTTGTATAGGGTTTATGCAAAATCCATAAGAAGAAATTTATTTCTCATCTTCTTCTCTATATTTTTTCATGAATTAATCTCTTCTTTACGTTTTCTTTGTTTGTCTTTCTATAGGTGATCCCACCAAACTATTTTATTACCTTTCAACTTCATACATGTAAACTTTAACTTCTTGTCTTCTCTCATAGTCTTTCACTCAAATAACTTCTCCATGTTATTCATTCAACCTATAAAATCCTCTAGTCTTAAATTACCGTGATAATTTGGAACATCAACCTTGATTCCTTCATTCCTTCCTTATAAATCTTGAACCATCCTCTCCTCCATTGATGGTGGTTTTTCTAGCTATTCTTCTATTTGTTGAACTTCTTCATCACAAAGTGTGTTTTTTTCAATTTCATCACCACCTTGTCCTCTTCCCTAATTGGTGATAATTTTTTTTAATTATTGAACTTTCCTATATATCTCTTGTATAGTATATTTCATCTATGAAATACCTCCTCATCCTCTCACCATGTTTTACTCCTCCAAGATTCAAACTTGGTCTGATATCAGATAATAAAACTAAAAACTATGAAGACAAATAAAATTACCAATACGCCAAGATTTAAACAATAACTCAAAATTAATTCATAATGAATGACTTAAAATAATTACAAACCTAGACCATGCTTAAATAAGCCTAAACTCAAAAATTAGTGCTTACATGAAAAATTCAAAAAAACTAGAACCTAATAAAAATGTCTTTTTTAGGAATTACTATCTATAGTAAGTTCACATGTAAATTTACACAGCTCTATAAATCTCTTTAAATATCCTAAACACTATAAGAAGACTATGGGATGAAATTCAACTAAGGTTAACATGCAGTCCTAAAAATATACAATTTCTAAAAATAGAAAAAAACTCAAAAAATAATTAAGTCATAATTTTGGACTCTCAAATAATCCCATATGGCCTAAAAAGTTATTGAAAACATTCCTAGGTAGGTATAACTTCCTAGGAAAGCAAAAAAAAAAATTGATATGGTCATTTTGGTGTGTAGAAGAGCTCAAACGGAGTTATGAGTCAAAAGTTATGGCCTCTAAAGGTTGGCATATTTTTTCTACATCTATTTTGTTTGGTTAAAAATGTGATGAATAGATGGAAAGAAGTACATCTAAATTTAAATTAATTCACACAATTTTAAATAAAATATTTAGTGACATTTTTATTAAATGTAAATAAAACCTTGCCAACCCCTAGCTTTAGTTAAGGAGAAGTCCAGACCAGAATAATTCAGCAAAAAGTAATCATCAAGGACTTATTTTGTTATGTAAGAACACCCCCAAGTGTATCTAAGCAAGGAATTTATATGTAGGTATAATGGTGCATGAATTTTTTGTTAATCTACTTGATATTTTCACTAGGGAATTGATCTGAGCAATAATTTAGGTAACGATTCTACTCCAATTGATAATAGAACTTTCAGGAGCCATAGATTTTTCATTGTGGCTCCAATCGATTCCCCATTTGAACCATTAGAAATCTAAGAATGAGGAGAATGCGGTGAGATGGCAAAAAGTTCTATTCAGTCTTTGGGGACCCCTAAAAACCCAATGTAAGTGCCCTAAATTTCAATTTTAGTAGTGAAGTATAAAAATAGTAAGTTTCTAAAAATAGTAATTCCATGATTTTTGTATTATTTTAAATCATGTAAGTTAAACCACTTAATCTCCCTCGAGATTGGTGACCTTCCACATCTTGCTCCTACATTCAAAATATGTATATATCAAGATGTAAACTAAAATGAAAATGAGACAACTCTTCCCAGAGATAAACATATAGTTGTATTACAATCTTGAGTAATAAAACATCTCTTCTTAGAGAATTTATTACTAATATGTTATCTTCATGTTCTTGAAATATCTAGCAATCAAAACTTATGAGTTTTGGATCAATGGTATCAAATTGGATTGTCTTGAGAGTGTATCATCTTGAGGATGAGGTCAGACTACAAGAAGCTTTGGTGGAAAACAAGAGAGCTTCTAAACTATCCACCAATTCACTCTAAACTAATTCAAATGGTGGATGACACTCAATCATATAATACCTTCAAGTAAATGGTGAATAAATCCCTCCAATGACAATAAGCAAAGATGCTATAAAAATTCACCCAAATTCTCTTAAAACTTCTGATGGGAAATTTTGGCACTTCATCTACACTTCTTGGCTCCTTGTTCATGTCACATCATTTTAATGCCCCAACACCCTTCAATGTTTATGTGAATTTTAATATCCCTACATATGAAGGCAAAATCAATGTTGATGTAATAAAAAATTAGTTAAATCAATTGTCTTCCTACTTCTCTATAATTAAATTCACTGATGGAGAAAGGATGACTTTTGCTCTTTTAAAAGCATCATTGCCTATGAAAAATTAGTAGGAAGTGTACAAAAAGAGGTTCAGTATAGACGACATTGGCCTTGTGTTAGAACCTACCTAAGATGATTTCATGGAAGAAGTAAATGAAGAATACTATCTTGTTAGAGCATATGATGATCTATACATATAGTAGCAACAATTTTTCCAAGCTAAGGAGCAATCTATTCAAGATTACACAAATATTTGTCATTCTTTATCTATAATATTAGGCATCTAAGAATGTGACAAACATAAGACTCTTAAATATCATGGTGGATTACAATGGTACATAGATAAAAAATAGAACTCTTCAATTGGAAACCCTCAGTGAGGCATACAAGTTCATAGTGAAGATTGAGTAGAACCATGGAAGAAATAATACGAAGAGTCAGTCTTGAAAATGGAAAAGAGACAAAGAAGGTCAAACACAAGGCCAAAATTAGTAGCAAAAGGAGTTTCAAGATAAGAAAACCTAGAATGGGAAGACTGGAAAATGGTATGATTATAACAAAATTGGAACTCACTCTAAAGAAGAATGTCAATCCACCAAGTAACTAATTTTTTATTCATAATACTTGACATCTAATGCTCTATCTCATATAAAACCTATACTGAAAGAGGATGAAAAAGATATTGTAGATGTTGAGGGTGATACCATTATTGCTTCATCATAGACCCATAAGGAAAGTCTAGATGACAAGGAAAGATTATCTCACTCCAAATAATGGGTAAACGATAAGCCTATGCATTTCATTCTTGATAGTGGGAGTCAAAAGAATTTAATTTCTTATAAAGTTTCAAAAGTCTAAATCTATCCACGAAGCCTCGCCCAAAGCCATATCGTATTGGATGGTTGAGCCCAGGGAAAGACCTCTGTGTCACCCATCAATGTCTTATTTCATATGCAATAAAACCTTTTCAAGATGAAGTCTTGTGTGATGTGGTCAATTTAGATGTTTATGATGTCCTCCTAGGTCAGTCATTCATTTATGATTGACATGGCATATATGAATCATGAACCCAAGGAATCACCATCACTCTTGGAATGTGGTGCTAGAAGTTACCATAGGTACCACCTCACACATGTATGTCCTTGATTAGTTCTAATAAATGTATATATTGGTTGATAATTTAAAGTAATTCATTATCATGGTGGTCAAAACATAGAAATCCAAGAAGGCCAATGTTGTGGTCCCGAATACACAATCAACACAATAATAACAGAAGATGGGACAAATCATATGAAAATATGATGACTTATTCAAGTCACCCATGAGAGTTTCACTACATTGTTAAGTGAAACATTCTAGAGATTTGATCCCAAGATCACATTTGCCTAAAATTCATGTGTATCACAGATCTATTTTATAGTATGATGTGATAAAAAAGATAGATTTAGCAATTGATCCAAAAGGGTCACATAAAGCCAAGACATTCACCTTTGTGGTATCCTAATTATCCTATCACCAAATAAATATGGAATATGGAGGCTTTGCATAGACTATCGAGTCATGAATAATATCATTTTGAAGGATCATTATGCCCTACCTAGGATTGACGACCTGTTGGACCATATCTATGGTGTGAAGTTCATAACCAAAATTCATCTCAAATCTAGCTATGACCAAATTCCCATTGATCCCATCGATGTCTAAAAGACTACATTAAAATCTAAGGATGGGCTCTTTGAATGGCTAATTATGCCTTTTGGCTTAACTAACACACTTGCAATCTTCATGAGGATGATGGATGACATCCTACAACCCTTCACAAACTCATTCATGGTTGTCTACCTAGATAATAGACTCATCTATAGCAGAACATGGGAGGAACATTTGCAACACATTTGTAAGGTGATTTAGACTCTTTGGGAGCACAAATTGTATGAAAATCTTGACAAATTCACATTCAGGATGAAAACAATTCAATACCTAAGGTACATATGAGTGAGTAAGGGGTCCATGTCGATCTAGAAAAGATTTGGCTTATTCAAGAATGGGCTACACCAAGGACCATCATAGAAATTCATAGCTTCTTGGGTCTTGTAAATTTGGATTATAGGTTGGTTCTTGGATTCTCACATGTTGCTTGGACACTAACCCAAGTGACTAAAGGAGGAGCTAAAGCTACATTTTAGTGGGGAAAAAATACAACAAAGGGTATTTGATAATTTATAGAATAAAATTTACTCATCCCATGTTTTTGCCTTGCCATATTTGCATCAACCTTGTGAGTTGAAGATAGATGCATCTGGATATGCCATGGGAGCTACTGTCATGCAACATGTCCATCTTATTACATATCATAGTGAAAATTTCACTGATATAGTTAGGAAATACCCAACATATTACAAGGATTTCTATGCCATTATCCAAGCCTACAACCAATGGACACACTACATCTTGGGGAAAGAGACAGTCATCTATACTGACCACAAACCATTAGAATTCATCCAAATACAAAGCAAACTATAAAATGAGAGGCACCAAAATTGGGCCACATATCTATAGCAATTCCATCTAATAATCAAACACAAAAAGGGGAGCTCAAATATGGCCATAGATTGTCTAAGCTACCCACCAATTACTACACTCACAATATTTCTTGACCTATGAAGACATGAGACTACCACTTGGGGTGCTTTGTATGAAGTAGATCCTACGTTTGTTGATACATATCAGGGGCTTTAATAAACTAGAAATGTTTATAATTTCTATTTCCAAGATAATGTCCTCTATCATACATGGCATATTTGTGTTCCAAATGTAGAGAAATAGAAGATGATATGTGAAGCACATTTTAGTATGACAAATAGACACTTTGGTGTAGAAAAGACATTGACAGTTCTTTGAAAACACATCTACTAGCCCCATATGTGAAAGGATGTGGAAAGGTACCTCAAATACTTAACCCCATATATGATATCCAAGCTAACAAATAAAAAGAAAGAATTATGCATGCCATTATTAGAGCCAACTAGACCTTGGGAATTTGTCTCAATGGATTCTCTCTTACATTTGCCCACTTTAAAATATGGAAAGGATGGTATTTTTGTTGTATTTTATCATTTTTAAAATATGGTTATCATGATTTCTTGTAAGAAAATTATATCTACTGAAGAAATTGGTCAGCTATATTTTTGTAATGTATGGCTCCATTTTGGTCTCCCTAAGTGCATTGTCTCAAATAAAGATAACAAGTTTGTTAGCATCTTCTGGTCCACTCTATGGAAGATGATGGATACAAAGCTGATGAAGTTGATAGCCTTCCATCCACAAACTAATGGTTAGATAAAAGTGGTGAACTACATGATTTTTCACATGATTTATATGTATCACTCCAAACATCCATTCACATAGGATGAGGGGCTTCTTTCATGCAACATGGATACAATCAGTCCCTGAATAGCTCAACATAGCGTAGTCCATTCCAAGTATGCTTCAAGTTCTAACCCATGGCACCAATTGATATAGTCATTAAATTTTCCACCATGAAATACACACCTCATGGGAGATATGAGATATAAAAAGCACTAAAGTTCATTAAACAAATGAAATACATCTAGGAACAAGTTCATGACATCTTGGAGAGGATGAATGAGAAGTATAATCAATGCCATGACTAATATAGGATTACAAACCATTTTGCTTTGGGTGACAAGGTTTGGTTATAGCTTCAAAATGAATGACATGCAGGCCCAGACAAAGAATTTTAGCCTCTACGATATGGTCACTACATCACCAGAAAAGTTGGAGAAAATGCTTTTGAGTTGAACCTACCAGCCTACCTAGGTCTTCATCCAATATTCAATGTGGAGCTTCTCAAACCATATCATCCACATTTATTAGACATTTCATTCAAATTAGAAAAACTATAAATTGATGAACTTGATCTATGGATTTTTTCTCCAGTGAAAGAGGATCAGATTGTGGACACCTGGATGAAGACAACAAGATGAGGATGCTCTATTCCACTTTATTGGGTCATCAAAAGGGGCCAGCTGATCCACCAAGGTGAGTGGCACACAAATAATCAAATTCAAACACAATTGCCTCCCCTGATGAGGAAAATTGATGCAATGGAGACCATTTATTCTCAAGGAGGGAGGAATTATCTAAGAAAAAATTCAAGTGGTAATTTAGCTAATGGTTCTACCCCAATTGATGATGGAACTTCAGGGAGCCATAAATTTTGCACCGTACCTCTAATCGACTCCCTATTTGAACCATTGGAAAGCTAAGAATGAGTATAATGTGGTGAGATGGCATAGATATTCACTTGGTGGCTTTGTCCCCCAAAAAACATAATGAAAGTTACCTAAATTTCAATTTTAGTAGTGCAGTATAAAAATAGTAAGTTTCTAAAAATAGAAATTCCTCAAATTTTGTTTGTATTCTAAATCATGGAATTCAAATCACTTAATCTCCATCAAGATTGGTGAATTTAGACATCCTCCTCCTCCTCATTATTATTATTATTATTATTATTATTATTATTATTATTATTATTATTATTATTATTATTATTATTATTATTATTATTATTATTATTATTATTATTATTATGGTATGTAATTGTTATTATCTAAGTTAAGTACTTCTGATTGTCACATATTATTATATATGAATTCATCATAAAATATTAGAATTAGTATACTTCATATAGTCAATTTATTAACTAAACAAGAAACCTTGATATACATACACTGATTAAGCATATTACTTAACAATTAGAGAATGTATTATTGGTCTATCTATAAAAATCATAGTATCTCATAAATGTTGTACAAAATACAGAATGATGAATAAATTTTAAGTAACTCAATGCCTTTATAATACCTATGTAATGTTTCTCTATTTATATTATGTGACTTTAATCTCCTTTTATAAAATTTCATCAAGATATGGTTAAGAAAATAATTTATAACTAACTTTAATTAGTAATTTATTCAATTTTGACTTTAAGAAAGTCAATTAATAAATTTTATAACTTGAATTAAAGTTCAAGAATTTAATACAGACTTAGATCAATATTAAATACTAATAGACCAAATATAACTCTAAACGGGTGGGGACATTTTAGTCATTACAATCATTAAAAATAAGCATTCAAAAATGCCAACCCACATAATAACTATAGTAATTTAAATAAAAATAAAATACTATAAATATTAATTCCACGTGTATTTAACCATATAATTCAGTAAAATATATAATCAAAATAAATTTTACTACATAAAATACCAACTTGATGTCATGTGTCCATAAAAACTAATATGAAAAGTATCCAAATACTCAAAAATTTCAAAGTATCACCAAAAAAAAATTATGGTATGAAGTTTTAAAAATAAAATATTTGAAGTAGAAACCCAATCATCATCAATATGTGAAAGTAATTCAATCAGAGGATGACCATTATCTATCATGTGTTTAGTTTATTCCATTTTAGTTATAAGGAACTTAACTAAATTTTTACCCAACTCACTACCCTCATCATATACTTCTAGATTTATCTTTTTAACCATTTTAGTAATGAAAGGTGAATTTGAAGCTAAAGGAATGATAGAAAACTTTCTACCATTGGAATAAGTTGGTATGTCTTGTTCATGTGAATAATGTGGAAACTAATAAAGACTTAATTTAGAACATGCTACATTTCTACTTATTGGTTTAGGTGAGAGAGCATTGGTATTCACTAGAACAAGAGTACACAGATGAAATTTTTGTAATCATTTATGGTTCATTTTTATGAGTGGGTTATCTATACTCATTAAAATTATGGTGCTCAAACTGTATGACATTATGCATAAACTAAGAAGCACTAAGAGTTTCTTGTATGCATCAAATGAAATTTTTAAGGAGGGCTTCTCTAACCTCTATTTATGTGGACATAAGCAATATTAAATGTCAAATAATTGAATACATCCTAAAAAACATGGTCAACAAGATCAAAATGAATGGTCATGTAAGTACTATGGTTAAAAGGTCTAAGAAATTTATTGCACCAATACGACTGTGGAAAATTTGATCTCTCTAAGCATGGCTCTATGGAGGAGTATCCTCTCTCTGTTGATCATTATTACATACCAACTTATTCCCATCTAAATTATGTGAATTTGGAAGAGTCCAATAATACATTTTAATACTAAAATATAGCACATTAAATTTTAATAATTTTTTTGATTATACTTTAAATCATTATTTATCAATATATAATGACTTCATCAAAATATTTCAAGCTTGAAAATAAACTATTAACACTCAGATCTAGTAAAAAAAGAAGGAAGATTAGGTCAAATATTTTTATCAAATATTCCAAAAGAGGTGATTCAAATTTGAATTTCATTTCAACCCTATTACTGATAAAAACAACTTCACCCTTTACACTCAAAACAAATAATTTGAATATATGAATCAAAATCCTTGAAACTTTATTCTGAATGAATTTCATATATATTTTCAAACAAAGCTCTTATTTCAAAATAAAAACAAAAATATGACTACAACCTTATAATGTCTATGTTATCAAACAAATTTATTAATCACTATTAAAATCAAATGATCATTATAATTTTAACTCTCTTAGAAAACCATGATATTTAAATATGAATATTTATGCCAAACTTTCCTTGAGCAAACATTGAAAACCCATACATGAAAAATTATTTCAAAAATTTAATAGCCATTCTACATGCTTTCTTTTCAAATTAATGTATCACAATAACCTAGAATAATTTTTGAACAAGATGTATACCCTAAATAAATTTATGCCAAATATAAATATTATCACTAAAAATAATCAAACTAATCACTTATTCTAACAAACTATACTTCTAAAATAGAAACAAAAATACCCAAAACTAGTCTTCCAAAAATTTCTTCTACCAACTAAACTACAAATGCATGATCAAATAACCAACTAGTATATTTAAACCTTCAAACTTTATTCAAAACAATAAGGTATATATATGCAAACTTAAATGATAGTGTCATCCTGATGTAGCAAAAATAGGCCAACCTTCCAGAGGTTATAAATTTCAACCTATAATTCTATTGGAGCTCTTTCATGCACCAAATTGATCATATCAAAAGGTTATTACTATCCTATGCTATTTTATTAGCCTAGAAAAGTTTTTAATTTTTTTTGGACGTTGTAGTGATCATATAAGGGTCCAAAATTATGATTTAATTAATTTCTAGGTATTTTTTATTTTTAGAAATTGTATACTTGTAGAACCAGTTATCAACATCAGTTGAATTTCACCCCATAGTCTGATTATAGTGTTTAGGATATTTCAAGAGATTTTTGAGATATTTTAGGAGTTTTTCAAAATAAGAATTTTTTTTAGATTTCTTTTTTTAAAAAAATTTTGCATGTAAACTCTAATTTTTGAGTTAAGAATGATTTAAGCATGGTTCAAATTTATAATTCTTTTAATAAATCAATATAAATTAATTCTAAGTATTGTTTCAAGATCTTGGCCTGTTGGTAATTTTCTTGTTCTTGACAATTTTTAGTTTTATTATTTGGTATCAAAGAAATTTTGAATCTTGGAGGAGCAAATAATGCTGAGAGGATAAGGAGGTGTTACATAGATGAACTAGATAATATAAGAGTTGTAGACGTAAATTCAATAATTAACAGAGGTTATCATCAATCTACAAATAAGATAAGGTGGTGATGAGGAAGACATAAATCATGGTGAAGAAATTTAGTAAGAAGAAGAACAACAAGAGCATACAACATCTATGGAAGAGAGGATAGTTTAGGATTTATAAATAAGAAATGAAGGAATCAAAATTGATGTTCTAGATTATGAAGGCACTTTAAGACTAGAGGAGTTGACAAATTGGATGAATAACATGGAGATGTTCTTCTAGTAGACGATGATGAGAAAAAACAAGACAGTAAAGTTGGCATGCATGAAATTGAAATGTCATGTAATGATTTGGTGGAATTACCTATAGAAAGATAGATAGAGAAAAGGTAAATAGAATATTAATTCTTAGAAAAACATGGTGAAGAAGTTGAGGGAGAAAATTCTTCCTGTGGATTATGGACAAACCCTATACAAAAGATTTCAAAATTTAAGGCAAAACTATCATAGTATATAAGAGTATACAGATGAATTTTATAATATTTTCATACAAGTGGATCATGATGAAAAAAATGTCAGATGTTTGCAAGGTATGTAAATGGTTTGAAATTTTCTACTCAAGATGAATTAATTATGTAGAGAATACTTAACATGGAAGAGGCTTATCAATTAGCCTTGAAGGCAAAAGAAAAACATAATAGATAAAATTTTACAAGGACATCTATAGTTCTAAGAAGAGGTGGATCCCATTTAATAAGGGGATGAGTTGGGTTTAATAACACTAGAGGTGGCTTTAATTATAGTAAAGGTGAATTGTCATGTGGTGTAGAAAGGTAAGATGATAATAGGAAAGGGTTTCAATGCCAACAAAGAAGAGGATTTCAGAGAGGATGAGATTATGGTGGTGTTAGAGGATTATTTTTATATCAACGTAGATATTATATCTATTATATATGTGGAGAAGGGCATAGGCCATTTGAGTTTTCAAACTATTAAGATCAAGAAAAGAGGCAAGAAGTTCATCCAAGAGTAAATCTAGTTGAGGTTGAAGTATAAGAGTAGAATACTAAATTTGCCCCAATAAATGCTTGAGAGAATCTTATGATGAGAAGAAGCATGATCACTCAAAGGAAGGATCAAATGCATAATGAAGAAGGTGGTGATGCACTGTTTTGATCAAATATTTTTCAAAAAATATGTGCTTCAAGTGGAAAGGTATGAAAACTAATTATGGATGGTGGTAGTTGTGAAAATATTATTTCTAAATAAATGATTGAAAAACTAAATCTATAATGTGAAAAGCATTGTAACCCTTATCATATTTCATGGTTTAAGAAAGGGAATGAGGTTACATTAGATAAAAGGTGCTTAATAAAGTTTTCTATAGGAAAAAATAATAACGATGAAATATTATGTGATGTTATTCTGATGGATGCATGTCATGCATTATTGGGGAGATGATGGTAATTTGATAAGAAAGCAGTTCATGATGGAAAAAACACATACACTTTCTAGAAAGGTGGTACAAAGTTATTTTTGTTACCTCTTAAAGAAGAAGAGAACACAGAAAGAATGATCTCTACTAAATAATTTATCCAAGATATGAAGGTATAAGGTTATTATTATGCATTAGTAGCAAATCATGAAGAAAAAAATGGTGCCAATACCAATAGAAGCATCCAGTGTGTTGAAAAATTATGTAGATGTTATGCCTAATGAGTTACCAGATGGTTTACCACTAAAGAGAGATATTCAACATCACATTTATTTGATTCCAAAATCAGTTATACCCAATCATTCAGCTTATAGGATGAGTCCATTATAAAATGCATAATTAAATAAATAAGTCACTAAATTGTAAAGGAAGAAGGTGATAAGGGAGAGTATGAGTCCATTTGTAACACCAAAATTGCTAACTCCAATGAAAGGTGAAGGATAGAAAATTTGTGTGGATAGTAGAGAAATTAATAAAATTAAAATAAAGTACATGTTTCCTATACCTCACTTAAATGATATGATGGATGTGCTTTCAATAGGAAAATATTTTACCAATATTGATCTAAGGAGTGGTTATTATCAAATTTAAATTTTTGAAGGAGATGAGTAGAAAATTGTATTGAAGACTAGGGATGGTTTATATGAGTGGATGGTTATGCCATTCTAATTATCGAATGCACCAAGCACATTTATGAGAGTGATGAATACAGTGTTATGAGAAAATATTAGTAAGCTTATGGTTTTTTATTTTGATGATATTTTAATATTCACTAAGACTAAAGAAGAACACTTATAACATTTGATAATGGTAATGAATTTGTTAAAAAAAGAGATGTCATATGCAAATTTAAAGAAGTATAGGTTTATGTAGAATAGTTTGGTATTTTTGGTATTTGTAGTTTCAGCAAATGGTGTGAAAATGGATGAAGAAAAGATATAGAAATTTTTGAGTGGCCTATTCTAAAAAGCATTTCAAAGATAAGAACTTTCCATGGTTTAGAAATTTTTTATAAAAAAATTATTATTATTGTGGCACCAATATTAGATTGTATGAGAGGGAAGGAATTTTCATGGACTAGCGCAGTCATAGAGAGCTTTGAAATTTTGAAGAAGAAGATTATATAAAGGCTAATTTTAGCATTACCAAATTTTAACAAAGTGTTTAAGGTTGATTTTTATGTTTTATTTATGGGAATTAGTGCTATGCTGATTTAAGAAAGAAAACCAATAGCATATTTTAGTGACAAATTGAATAAGGTAAGAATAAAGTATTCTACTTATGATGTTGAAATTTATGAAATTGTACAAGAATTAAGACTTTGGAGGCATTATTTGGTGCATAAGGATTTCATACTATTTAGAGATCATGAGGCTTTGTATTATGTGAATACACAAAAGAAGTGGAATAGTAGGCATGAAAAGTGGGTTTCTTTCTTGCGGGGGTATACTTTTATTTTGAAGCATAAATCAAGAAAATTGAATCAGGTAACTGAATACATTGAGTAGGATGGTAGAATTATTAACTACTATGGTGAGTGAAGTAGTTAGGTTTGAAGATATCAAAAAATTATATGATATTAATCCATATTTTAGAAAGGTAGTTGAGAAGTGCAAGAATAAATTAACAAGTGGTATAGATATTATTCATGATGAGTATCTTATTAGAGAAGGTTATCTCTTCAAATAGAAATAATTATGCATTATATTTGGGTGTCTACGAAATAATATCATAAGAGAATTGCATATTGTTGGTTTAGATGGACATTTTGGTAAGACAAAGACAATAACTTTGGTGGGAGAATAGAATTTTTGGCCAAATATGAAGAGAGATGTGACAAGGTATGTTTCAAGGTGTATAATGTGTTAGGTGGCTAAAGGACATGCACAAAATACTAGATTATACATGTCATTGTCAATTATAAATGGACCATGGATAAATTTGATTATAGATTTTATGTTGAGATTGTCAATCACGGAAAGAGGTAATGATTTTTTTTTTCATTGTAGATATATTTTATAAAAGTATTCATTTTATTGCATGTAATAAAACCAATGATGCCAATAGAGTTTCACAATTATTTTTTATGGATATTGTGAGATTTTATGGTGTTTCAAAAACTATTACTTTAGATGGGGACATCAAAATTTTAAGTCATTATTGGAGGACTTTATGGAAGAAGATGGGTACTATGCTAAAATTCAATAGTTCATATCACCACCAAAAGATGGATACACAAATGTTTCAATAGTATTTTGGGAAATTTATTTAGATGCATAGTGGGAGAGAAGCCAAAGTAATGGGACTTGGATTTACCACAAGTTGAGTTTGCATATAACAATTTAGTGAATAGATCAACAAGAAAGTCACATTTTCAAATTATTTATGGGAGAAATCCTATGGGTATTTTGGATTTGGTACAATTATCAATTTTATACTAAATTAGTAATGATGCAAAAGCATTTGTAGAGCATATGTAGCATTAGCAAGAAAGTAATGAAAAATATAAAGCCGCATTAGATGTCAAAAAAAGATCCAAGGTATCTAAAGAAAGAGAGTTAGTAATGGTTTACTTGAGGAAAAATAGATTTCTAAAAGGCACATACAATAATTTAAAGTACAAGAAAATTGGGCCATACAAAATTATGAAGAAAATCAATGATAACACATATGAGGTGAGTTTACCATATAATTTTGATATATTTTTGGTATTTAATGTTTCAAAATTATACGAATTTCATGTAGAAGATGGTGTAGATGATGAAGATGAAGAAGTAAATTGGGAGAAACAAGTTCCAAAGAAGAAGAAATAAAATATAGTGTAGGTTTCAGATATGAAGACTGTCAACACAAGGCAAGGGAATTATAATAGGTATTTGGTGCATTGGCGAGGATTGTAGCAAGAAGACAACACTTGGATATAGAATGGGAGATGAATAAGATTGATAAAGAGAAATGGTAGTAGTATAATCAATCCAATTGGTAGGAGCTATTTTGTTTTCAACTAGAGGATAGTGATGTATAAAAAATAGGCCAACCTTCTAGAGGGCATAACTTTTGACCTGTAACTCCATTTAAGATCTTCCACACACTGTCTTAAGATGTTTTACCACCCTAGCAATGTTTTAGATTTTTTTAAAGGCCGTATATGATTATTTGAGTGTCCAAAATTGTGATTTAATATTTTTTTGGTTTTTCCTTTTTTAGAAATTGTATATTTTTAGAACTGTACATCAGCTTTAGTTGAATTTCATCCCATAGTCTAATTCTAATGTTTAAGATATTTTGAGTGTTTTTGAAAACATGTATTTTTTTAGATTATATTTTTTTATAATTTTGCATGCAAAATCTAATTTTTGAGGTGAGGCTTATTTAAACATGATTTGGGTTTTTAATTATTTCAATAAATCAATATGAATCAATTTTGAGTATTGTTTAAAGATCTTGGATTATTGGTAATTTTCTTGTTCTTGATATTTTTGTGTTTCATTACTTCTAAATTATTCATCATGTATCCATTATATGTTACCATAACCCAAATGCAATCTGAAAGAAAATTGAATGAATTCAAATATGAATTCAACATAAATC